>JAVJIX010000242.1:1100000-1178775 GCA_036785185.1 Paratrypauchen microcephalus
GACAGCATAGAGGAGAGCAGAGGCCACCACAGAGTCATAAAAAGTCTTGAGCAGAGGCCTGCTCACTCCAAAGGAACTCAGTCTCCTCAGGAGGTGGAGGCGACTTTGGCCCTTCTTGTACAGGGCGTCAGTGTTGTGGGACCAGTCCAGTTTATTGTTGAGGTGAACACCCAGGTACTTGAAACTGTCCACAGTCTCTATGTCCTGCCCCTGGATGTTCACCGGTGAGTGAGGTAGTGGTCTCCTCCTGAAGTCGATCACCAGCTCCTTTGTCTTACTAGTGTTAAGGCACAGGTGGTTGCGCCCACACCAGTCTACAAAGTCACTGATGACCGAGCGGTACTCCAGCTCGTTCCCCTCTGACACACAGCCCACAATGGCCGAGTCGTCGGAGAACTTCTGGAGATGGCAGCTGTCCGTGTTGTATGTGAAGTCCGAGGTGTATATGGTGAAGAGGAAGGGTGAGAGGACAGTACCCTGGGGGGCCCCCGTGCTGCATACTACCACCTCTGACTCACAGCTGCGCAGCCGCACGTACTGTGGACGGTCAGTGAGGTAGTCGATGGTCCAGGCAGCGAGATGTCCATCCACTCCCGCGTCCTCCAGCTTCCCCCGCAGCAGCGCCGGCCTGATGGTGTTGAAGGCGCTGGAGAAGTCAAAGAACATGACTCTCACAGCACTCCCGGCGGTCTCAAGGTGGGTGAGCGCCCGCTGCAGAAAGTAGATGACGGCGTCCTCTACTCCTACGTTTGGCTTGTAGGCAAACTGCAGCGGGTCCAGGGTGGGGCTCACCACAGAGCGGAGCTGGCTGAGGATCACCCTCTCCATGGTCTTCATGAGGTGGGAGGTCAAGGCGACTGGTCTGTAGTGGGCCGGTTCCCTGGCGTTTGTTGTTTTGGGAACCGGGACCACGCAGGAGGTCTTCCACAGGACGGGGACCTTCTCCAGGCTGAGGCTCAGATTGAACATGTAGCAGAGAACCTCACAGAGCTGGTCTGCACAGGTTCTCAGCAGCCTGGGGCAGATACCATCGGGTCCTGCGGCTTTCCTCTGCCTGAGTCGTCTGAGCTCCCTCCTCACCTCGTCCGGTGTGATGGAGAGGGGGAGAGGGGGGGGACTGGGGTGGACTGCGGGGGTGGTGGTGGTGGGGGGTGGAGGGGGGCTGGTGCTGGGTTGAGTCCGTGTGAGGGGGAAGGGGGTATGCCTACTGGCCCGGGGAGGTGTGAAGAGGAGGAGGGGGAGTCGGCAGAGGGGCAGAGGGGGTGGGGGCGCATTAAACCTGTTGAAGTAACAGTTTAATTCGTCCGCCCAGCGCTGATCACCATCAGCTGTCCCTCTGCCACTCTGTCCAAAACCAGACATGCTCCTCAGTCCTCTCCACACGCCCCGTGCATTGTTTTGGGCCAGCTGCTCCTCCATCTTCCTCCCATAGTCCTTCTTGGCCCGTCGGATCCTCCACTGAAGCTCTCTCTGGACCCTTTTCTGCTCCTCTCTGTCCCCTGAGCTGAAAGCCCTTTTCTTCTGGTTCAGGAGGGCTTTAAGCTCAGGGGTGACCCAGGGGTGGTTGTTGGGGAAACACCGTACCCTCCTGGTTGGCACAGTGTTCTCCACGCAGAAGTTGATATAGTCTGTGATGCAATGGGTCAGGCCGTTGATGTCGTCTCCATGAGAGTCAGTGAAAATGTCCCAGTCAGTGTTCTGGAAACAGTCTCTCAGACTCTCACAGGCCTCCTGAGTCCAAAGCTTCACAGACCGCTTCCGCACAGGTTCTTTCCGCACCCTGGGTGTGTATTGCGGGAGCAGGTAGACCAGACAGTGGTCCGAGCGGCCGAGCGGGGGGAGGGGGGCGGAGGTGTAAGCGTCTTTGATATTGGCGTAAAACAAGTCCAGAGTCTTATTGTCTCTCGTGGGGAAAGTGACGTATTGGGTGAATGTGGGGAGAGTAGTGGAGAGAGATGTATGAACAGAGGAGAGCAGAGGAACAGAGGGAGAGAGGGAGAGAGGGAGAGAGGGAGAGAGGGGGAGAGGGAGAGAGGGAGAGAGGGAGAGAGGGAGAGAGGGGGAGAGGGAGAGAGGGAGAGAGGGGGAGAGGGGGAGAGGGGGAGAGGGAGAGAGGGAGAGAGGGAGAGAGGGGGAGAGGGGGAGAGGGAGAGCATGTGGATCAGAGGGAGAGAGAGGGAGAGAGGGGGAGAGGGGGAGAGGGAGAGAGGGGGAGAGAGGGAGAGGGGGAGAGGGAGAGCATGTGGATCAGAGGGAGAGAGGGGGAGAGGGGGAGAGGGAGAGCATGTGGATCAGAGGGAGAGAGGGGGAGAGGGGGAGAGGGAGAGCATGTGGATCAGAGGGAGAGAGGGGGAGAGGGGGAGAGAGGGAGAGGGGGAGAGGGGGAGAGGGGGAGAGAGGGAGAGGGAGAGAGGGAGAGAGGGAGAGAGGGGGAGAGGGAGAGAGAGGGAGAGAGAGGGAGAGGGGGAGAGGGGGAGAGAGGGAGAGGGAGAGAGGGAGAGCATGTGGATCAGAGGGAGAGAGAGGGGAGAGGGAGAGGGGGAGAGGGAGAGCATGTGGATCAGAGGGAGAGAGGGAGAGGGGGAGAGGGAGAGAGCATGTGGATCAGAGGGAGAGAGGGGGAGAGGGAGAGAGGGGGAGAGGGAGAGCATGTGGATCAGAGGGAGAGGGAGAGAGGGAGAGGGGGAGAGGGGGAGAGGGAGAGAGCATGTGGATCAGAGGGAGAGAGGGGGAGAGGGGGAGAGCATGTGGATCAGAGGGAGAGAGCATGTGGATCAGAGGGAGAGAGGGAGAGGGGGAGAGGGGGAGAGAGGGGGAGAGGGGGAGAGCATGTGGATCAGAGGGAGAGAGGGGGAGAGGGGGAGAGCATGTGGATCAGAGGGAGAGAGGGAGAGAGGGAGAGGGGGAGAGGGGGAGAGAGGGGGAGAGGGGGAGAGGGAGAGCATGTGGATCAGAGGGAGAGAGGGAGAGAGGGGGAGAGGGGGAGAGCATGTGGATCAGAGGGAGAGAGGGAGAGAGGGAGAGAGGGGGAGAGAGCATGTGGATCAGAGGGAGAGAGGGAGAGAGCATGTGGATCAGAGGGAGAGAGGGAGAGAGGGGGAGAGGGGGAGAGCATGTGGATCAGAGGGAGAGAGGGAGAGAGGGGGAGAGCATGTGGATCAGAGGGAGAGAGCATGTGGATCAGAGGGAGAGAGGGAGAGAGGGGGAGAGGGGGAGAGGGAGAGAGGGAGAGAGGGGGAGAGGGAGAGAGGGAGAGAGGGGGAGAGGGAGAGAGGGGGAGAGGGAGAGAGGGGGAGAGGGGGAGAGGGAGAGAGAGAGAGAGAGGGGAGAGCATGTGGATCAGAGGGAGAGAGGGGGAGAGGGAGAGAGGGAGAGAGGGAGAGAGGGGGAGAGGGAGAGAGGGGGAGAGGGAGAGAGGGAGAGAGGGAGAGAGGGGGAGAGGGAGAGAGGGGGAGAGGGAGAGAGGGGGAGAGGGAGAGAGGGGGAGAGGGAGAGAGGGAGAGAGGGAGAGAGGGAGAGAGGGAGAGAGGTGCCGGTCGGGGGGAGTGGTGGGGGCATAACTGTGTCTCATTGAGATCCGCCTCCATTCAGGAAATCTATTCCACAGCAGGAGCAGAGCTCGTGACGTTATTTCAGCAGATAATGTGTATACAGGGGGTCCTCGGGTTACGACGTTGATCCGTTCTTAAAGGGACAGTGTGTCAGATTTTTACCCGTTAATTACCAAAATTGAAGATACCCATTCAAAAATACAGTGTTTTCCAAGCCTTTTCACTTCCATCATGAAATCAAAGTATTCTTTTGGACTTAGATATAGTCACATAAAAGGGGGATCTTCCCCATGCAGAGGCAGCCATTTTGAATACGAGAGCCGCAGAAGGACATTTGGGCTCCGCCTTCGCCTTCGGCAAGGCTCGTGGTTTTCACACAACGAGATAGTACGCGTTTGGATAAACAACGACAAGCATGTTGCCAGATCACACGTCGTAATGGATCTAACACGTGTTTTGGACTAAATTGTTTTACTGGATTTTATTCGCTGGATCCTTACGGACAGATTGAGGCCAAGTTTATGGTAAAATACAGAGTTTGACAGAGTTTTGTGCTTTTCTGTATAAAAGCCCCATGTGCTCGGGGAGTGTTTGTTGTGCCGGGGAATGAATTGCATAGTCAAAAAGAGGAGACTGTAAGGTTTCATTTGATGTGTAGAGTGTCATGGTACATGATCGGGAATGTGTGTTTTCATGCGGAAAGAAAAAAAAAAGTGAACGGGACCGTGTTTTATTTATACAGTAGCGGTTCGTGCGCGGGTACACGAGCTGTCTGTGTTACGGCGCGCCCAGGTGACCCTTGAGGTCTGCCGTAGCTAGAACAGAAATTGCAATAGCACCATCCACCTATGCGCCACGAATCCTACACACTGGGGCTTTAAGACGCGTCGTAACCCGAATTTCGTCGTAAGTCGGAATTTGATTTTGATCTTCCAACCGAAGCACCAATAACCTTTCCATCTCAATAATTAGACCACTACACTGCTTGGTTATCACTGCCGCTTTCATAGGAGCAGATCAGAGGCCACATCAGGTACTTCCGCCCACATTGGGCACGCACACGAGGCCGTCTTCTTCTCCCTACAACCACAACAGAGCGTATTCTTCCGCCGCGCGCCGTTCGCGTTTGTTTACATCTCTTACCACGCTAAACCGCGTAAGACGGAATGACGCGTTTTTTTTTTATGGGGGCGCGTTCGTAACCACGAAACGGCGTAAGTCGAGACCGTCGTAACCCGAGGACCCCCTGTATACACACATGGCACATGGATCGGAAATTTTCACAGGTTGGATCGGAATTTCTGATCTGTGAATTACGTTAATATCGGAACCCGATACCGATACTGGATCGGATCAGCCCCATCCCTACCTGCAAACAGAGGACACATCCAAGTTTGTTTCATTCTCAGTATATGGACATAGTATCAGGCCTCATATGAAAGCTCAGAACATCCAGAACCCCCCCCCCCAAGCTGCAGAGGCTGCACTAGCACTGACTCATGATTGGCTGCAGTTGCTGGGGTTTAGGTAGTGATCATTCAGATCAGAGAGGCATTTTAGGTTTAAATCAATTGGATTTCAACATTCAGGGATGAAAGTGGCCAATCATGAACAAAGCGGAAAGTCACCCCAAAATTTCAACGTATTTGGGAAAAAAAATAAATAAATTACCACGCGGTTAAAAAAAAAAGCGGAGATCCGCTAAAAAGCAGAACTCTTTCATCCCTGAACATTAAAACTTGAGACTTGAGGTGACTCATGCTGCTTTTTGACTGGAGAATTGTCTTGAACCAAAACACCAAATTATAACATCAACAGCTTTTCTATCATGTCCATTGTTTTTGTAATTCAGAATAAATCGGCATTCAAGCTGTTACCAGTTATATTTGATATTAACATGTTTACCTCGTATCTGTGGACATTTATGGCATTTAAAACCAAAATCTTGTATACAGTTCCTTTAAGGTACACTTAATTAGTCTGGTTAACACCTGACCATATCACAAGTGAGATATGGGTCTGGAAACTCGCTTCGAAAAATCCCGTAGCGGAGGTGTGGTTAGCGATTGCCAACGGCCGTTTATTGGGCGTTATGAATGTCTATCATTGAGCGTATACGTAAGTCCAGAGCCAATCATGTCAGTTGTCAGTTCAAGCTTCCGTTTGTCATGTAGTACGCGTCACCGTCTTGCCACACCTCCCCCGCTCTCTGATTGGGGCCCTAAATCTGGGACTCTCGCTTGGACGAGTTTCCAGGCCGCCTTCCAGTTCGAAACGAACGGAAGCGGCCTGGGAATTCCCAGGCTAACACTTAATTATTATCAGTATAAAATAAATGTGTCCTTTTTAGTGTTCAATTATAATTGTTTTGCAAAACGAGCATTTTGATGACAGACCTCTCTCAATAAAAATCTGTGGTTTAGTTTCATATCTTCCAGTCCTTTGTGGAAACTAAAACACAGTGATGTAATACTTTCTTGGAGTTTTATTTTAGGGAAACCACTGAGCAGTTTTCCATCCAATTTGAAATGTATTATTAAACAATGTGATCAGATGTTCAAAGGAGCAGAAACTTCCTCCAGACCAAACTCAGACAGGAAGGGCTCTGGTCTCTCATGGCAAAAGAACGTCCACACAAAAGAGCTCCATGGATATTCTCAGTATGTGACATTTCACTGCTGCAGTCCCGATGGAGGGTGGGGAACGGGATGTGACTGGAGATACTGGACAATAGACTATACTAGGATTAAACCAGGACTAAACTGGTAATAAACCAGGACTAAACTAGGATTTCACTTGGACTTAGACAAAATGTATTGATCTACAAGGGAAATGACTTGGACAAAGTAGCTCACACATCACAATATATTATTATAACTAAGAGCAAATATAAATGGTAAATATAGCTGCAAGCAGCAATGTGGGGTCAAGCAGTGAACCAGCCTAATTTGATGACGTGCGTTGGATCAGACTTCGCCCAAAACACATTTTTGCATGTTGTAGCGCCCCCTAGTTGCCAATGTGCACCAAATTTGGTATGGCTAATTCTGTATGGATGGTACATTGCGCACCAAGTTTCATTGAGAGAGCTGAAATGCACGTCAACGCACGTCAATTTGATGATGTACATTGGATCAATCTTCGCCCAAGGATCCCAGGGCATAAGCATTTTGAGTGTTTTTCATAAAATCCAAGATGGCGGACATTCTATTCTGGCGGACATGACGTCATAGGATGCGTTGGATTTGTCTTGGCCCAAGGATTCTAGGGATTCCAAGTTTTTGCGAATTGGGCGTACGGAAGGAATTTTCAGGTACATTTCTGCGTGAAACTTTTGAACTGTATGTCCAATTTTCAAAAACTTGGCATCCCCGGACTCCTTGGGCCAAGCCGAATCCAACGCACTATATGACGTCACCCTATGACGTCATTTCCCGCCATTTTGAATTTTATGAAAAACACTCAAAATGCTTCTCCTCCCTCAATTTTGGACCAATTTTGCTCGAATTTGGTACATAGCATCTTTGGACTGAGCCTCATCAGAAATATTCCTGGATTTTTTGTATATCTCTTATCGTTTTGTCGTGACAGCCAATCAAACCTGCAACTTTGACCTGCTGGTGGCCCTAGAGGGCAACTTTGACCTGCTCTTGGCGCTAGAGGGTTGGGGGTGGGGCCTATAAATTGCTGTGGGTAATGAGGAGACTGGCTGGAATGTCCATGCAAAATTTCACAACTTTTTACCTGACGGTTCTAGGGGTTGCCATAGACTCCCAGAGGCAGAAGAATATATAATAATAATAATAATAGGAATCAGTAGAAACACTATGGGTGCCTCGCAGCTTCGCTCCAATAATACATTCAAAATAAGTATAGGGTTATCAGTTACAGTTGTAGGGAGTATTATCTGTTACATACGGGTGAGTTGTAGGAAGTATGGTATATGGTATATGGTCCTTCACTTGGAATAGCATCTCCACTTCAGTTCTAGTTTGCACATGCTGCATTTCCTTCTTCAGCCTTAGTTTAGTTCTGTTTAAAAACTTTAGTTTTGTCTTGTTTTGGACCAAGTTAAATCCTGGTTTAGTTCCTATTTTGGCTTAGTTCTCATTTTTTATTCTTGCGTTTTATTCTTGCATTTTAGACAATACTTATAACAGCTTTCTGAAATACTACTTAGTTTATGATATACAAGTTGGTCTCTTTCCCATGATCCCTTGCTGCTCTGTTTGTGTGTGTTCTGTGTGGAGTTTGCATGCATGGTCTGGGTTCGATCCCCGGGTCGCCTGAGCCTTTCTGTGTGGAGTTTGCATGTTCTCCCCGTGTCTGGGTGGGTTTCCTCCGGGCACTCCGGTTTCCCCCACCAACCCAAAACATGCTCCATAGGTACTCCAGCTGAGGTCCTGACCAAACCGAAGCAAGAAGATCATGGAGCTGGTCCCCGAGCGCAGTAATGTGCTGCTCACTGCTCCTAATAACAGGATGGGTCAAATGCAGAGAAGAATTTCTCCACCGTGGGACTAATAAAGGCATAGCTTTCTTTCTTTCTTTCTTCAGTGTGGGATCTGTATTGTGTCTGTCTGAATGGGTGAGTTTGATTTATGGCTCAGTGTGTCACTGTCGGCCGCCCGGGTGGAGATAACAGATAGGGCGTCTGACCCCTGGCGGTGGGTGCTGTGATAAAAGAGAAGTGGGACAAACTCAGAAGAGACATGTAAGCAAAATGAAGCCAGTGTTCTGTTTCATTCTCTGGTATTTTCAGAAATCTCCAAAAGTCAAATCCACAAATGTTTATCCTGATCATTTCCATCAGTGACAAGGTCCATTCTCCTGCTGTATTTATCAAACACACCACAACATCTGGGAAGGCATCTAACACACCACAATAATATGCAGATTAACTTGAGACATTTGACCTGCGCCATCTCAGATAAAGCAACACTATGTAACTTTTTATATGTGGGACGTCATGCACCATTCCAGTTAAAACCATACTTTAGAATATTCTCCAGGGAGATAGATCAGTTTTATTCTTTACTGTCAAATATTACAGACAAAGGAAGAACATTTCCATGGAAACAAGCAGGAAGAGGGCCTCCTCTAGGACAAACAAGAGCCTGCTCACAGTACGGATGCATGTTTTTCTAAGTCTTTCAATAGAATAAACAAATGACAAAAAACATTACAGGGATACAGGAGGATGATATTCATCACAAGTATTTAGTGCTAATAACCCCAAAGACAACTATTTAAACTTCAAATAAAGTGCGCGTGTGTTCTTTTTAACCTTGGGGGAAATGATCTTTTTAACACAAAAAGCACAACTGAAACTGAAACAGAGGGGAAGTATTGGACTGACTTAAGTAGAAGAGTCATTCTTCATTACACCAGTGTTTTTCTCTGTGGCGATTCCCCTGCAGCCCTGCAGGAGACTAACCAACTAAACCAACAGGACTAAATCAATGCTAAACCAGGACTAAACAAGAACAAGACTGGGACTAGCTGGGACTAATACCAAGGCAAACAGGACTAAACCAGAACTGAAGCAGGACTGAAGCAGGACTAAACCAGCGCTAAACCAGGACTGAAGCAGGATTCAGTCAGAACTTAATCAGGACTACACTAGTTTATGTTTCTAAACTACTCTAAACTACTTCTAGTCTGCATATGTTTCCTGGTTCAGCCCTGATTTAATCTGGTATAAAATGTACTGTAGTCTTGATTTGGATCAAGTTAAATCCATATACTCACTGTCCCTCCTCTGTACCTTATCTTTCTAAAATGTCCCTAACAACATCTAAACGCTAAGCTTGGATTCCATATAACAGTGCTCCTATGCATCTTGTATGTAGGCCAGATCTGTATCAGGACTTGGCTCGGTCCCCAGTCCGTCTGAGACCTGTTTTTTTTTTTTTCGGACCTGGTTCAGTCCTGCTCTCGTCTTTCTCATGAATACTTCAAGAAGGACCAAAGTTCTTGTTTGCACTCAAAGAGTCCACGTCTTTAGTAAATATAACAGATGGAAAACACATGACACAGCATGTCAAAAATAGAACAATGAGTACAATTAAAGTACATTTACAGTAAAAGTCTGCTATAAAATGCCACTATACATAAATTTATATTATGTAACTTGTAGTGGAAAATCTGTCACATGTTTGTCTCCATGGAAATGGCATTGCTCTGTCTGGAATGTTTCACAGTATTAAATTAAACAGCTCCACCTTACGCGTATTCAAATACAGGTGGTATTATAGCTAAAAAATACCTAGAAAAATAGGCTTTCTGACTGTGTGCTGGGTCGCCTCTCCACAGATCTGACCTGTAACTTGGTGTGTTTTAGTCTCCTTGAAGATAGAAAGGTTTAATATCTGTGAAACATTCCACACAGAGCAATAACATCTCCATGGAGAAAAGCATTTGACAGACCCTCTACCAGAAAAGTTACACAATGAACCTTGAAGTATATGCCATTACTTAATATCAACCGATACAAGTGCAGAGACTGAAAATATAGTATTTATTTCCTTTAAACACAAACATAAGGTAAAAAAAATATATCCACTTTGTTTTGTAACTGCTGTTTATCATAGTAACTACAGAACGGCTGTAAAAATACAAGTTTAATATTACAAAGAGTTTTGGGCCAACACTGACCAGTAAATTGTCTAACCAAAATATGATATCAACTGAACAGATATTTTGGAACCAGTATCCAATACATCAGCATTATCATTATTGGTACAATACTGTTTTTAGATGTGACAAGGGGAATTTTATTTTCCAAGAAACCAAACTTTTAGCCAATAGAGACTTGAATTAATCTTGATGATTTATTTT
Source organism: Paratrypauchen microcephalus (assembly GCA_036785185.1). NCBI lineage: Eukaryota > Metazoa > Chordata > Actinopteri > Gobiiformes > Gobiidae > Paratrypauchen > Paratrypauchen microcephalus. The sequence continues at coordinate 1,110,392 of JAVJIX010000242.1, forward strand.
AATTGTCTTGAAGTCAACAGAATTCACAAAATGGGAACTATAACAAAACCAAATAGAACTTCCTACTTCAAATGAGGAACTAAACTGTGTTTAAGTCATGATGTTACAAAAAAGACAGAGCAATAAATAAGGGAGAGGATTAGTCTAAGGTAGATTACTACCAAAATGTGATTAGGTAACTGCATGTTTGTGTGTCCTTGAGCAAGACACTTCGCCCACCTTGCCTGTGTGACTCTATTATTAGTCCTGTGTGAGATTAATAAAGTTATCTTATTTCTTATCTAATGTCAGTGTCTTATATGTTGGGAATTGTGGAGTCACATGAAATTGCTGCAAGCCAGTTCATCTATTAGGGTTGTCAAAAGTTGCTGTCAGATACTAACTGATACTAAAACTAGTTTCAGAGCTAGATACTAGTTAGAGCAGTTATCGATTTAAAAAAAAAATCACATTAAAAGGGCAGAAATGAACCTGAATGTCTTTCGAATGATGTTGAGCTGTATCAGAACAAGTATAAGAGCACACAGACTAGTGTACGCCCATGGAGCACTATGGAATATACCTGGACCACCAAGGGATTACACAGATATAAGGCCACATGGGAATTAGAAAAGAAAGTACTACCATTTAATGCTTAAAATCAATTCAATTCAATTGTCTAAATAAATTGTGATTTTATTATCATAGTGCTCTCAGAATCGCAGAGTATCAACTCCTTAAAAACAAAGGAATCTGGAAATATAATTTGATATTTTAGTATTGTGACAACACAACAAGCAAGAACATCTTTCTATTAAAATCTAAAACAATGATAATATCTGAATTGCAAGTTTTAATATCAAGTTAGCCACCAGTCCACCCTGCTTGGCCGTCTAAAAGCTAAGTTGACTATTCTGAGTAGTCGGACCAATTCTTGTGTTATAATCAAGTTAAAACTGTGTAACTTATTCTGGACAATACAATCACATCCAGATATTATTTATAACATTGGCTTCTTCTATCAGTGTCTAATGTGAATAATATTTTCCATTCTTAAACGTGCACTAAGGAACTACTAATACATGCCATCTGCTTACAGGTTTCCCTTTGCCTGAAATGTTCCACAGTAGTTAGGCATTTATCTATCTCCAAGGAAACACTATCACGCTGAAAAAAGGTCAGGGCTGTGAATAGGTCACACATGTTTTTCAAGCTATTAAGCATCAGTAACTAAATAAATCTATTTTTAAAAATGTATTTATTTATTTCATGGACAATGCACATAAACATTTACATGTAAATATGGTGTAAAGTGTCAACCTGCAGGAAGTAAAATATAATAGAATAAAAACAAGGTTATTATTTACACTCTAGGATCATCCTTACATACAGTCGCATACAGCTCCATGCAGTTATATACAGTCATAAAACCACATTCAGGTACATTCATTTACAGCTACAAACACCACATACTGTTGTGTGCAGTCACACAGACACATACAAACTCATACAAAAATAGAGCTGCAAGCAGCAATGTGGGGCCAAGCACCGAAGGTTCATGTAGGCCTCAGCATGTGAGCCGCATGCAGGGTCTGACAGGGTCTAACAGGGTCTGACAGGGTCTAACAGGGTCTGACAGGGTCTAACAGGGTCTGACAGGGTCTAACAGAGTCTGACAGGGTCTAACAGAGTCTGACAGGGTCTAACAGAGTCTAACAGGGTCTAACAGGGTCTGACAGGGTCTAACAGCGTCTGACAGGGTCTAACAGAGTCTGACAGGGTCTAACAGAGTCTGACAGGGTCTAACAGGGTCTGACAGGGTCTAACAGGGTCTAACAGAGTCTGACAGGGTCTAACAGCGTCTGACAGGGTCTAACAGAGTCTGACAGGGTCTGACAGGGTCTAACAGCGTCTGACAGGGTCTAACAGAGTCTGACAGGGTCTAACAGGGTCTGACAGGGTCTAACAGCGTCTGACAGGGTCTAACAGGGTCTGACAGGGTCTGACAGGGTCTAACAGAGTCTGACAGGGTCTAACAGGGTCTGACAGCGTCTGACAGGGTCTAACAGAGTCTGACAGGGTCTAACAGCGTCTGATAGGGTCTAACAGAGTCTGACAGGGTCTAACAGGGTCTGACAGGGTCTAACAGAGTCTGACAGGGTCTAACAGCGTCTGATAGGGTCTAACAGAGTCTGACAGGGTCTAACAGAGTCTGACAGGGTCTAACAGAGTCTGACAGGGTCTAACAGAGTCTGACAGGGTCTAACAGCGTCTGATAGGGTCTAACAGAGTCTGACAGGGTCTAACAGAGTCTGACAGGGTCTAACAGGGTCTGACAGGGTCTGATAGGGTCTAACAGAGTCTGACAGGGTCTAACAGGGTCTAACAGAGTCTGACAGGGTCTGACAGGGTCTAACAGCGTCTGACAGGGTCTAACAGGGTCTGACAGGGTCTAACAGCGTCTGACAGGGTCTAACAGAGTCTGACAGGGTCTAACAGGGTCTGACAGGGTCTAACAGGGTCTGACAGGGTCTAACAGCGTCTGACAGGGTCTAACAGAGTCTGACAGGGTCTAACAGGGTCTGACAGGGTCTAACAGCGTCTGACAGGGTCTAACAGAGTCTGACAGGGTCTAACAGGGTCTGACAGGGTCTAACAGCGTCTGACAGGGTCTAACAGAGTCTGACAGGGTCTAACAGGGTCTAACAGCGTCTGACAGGGTCTAACAGAGTCTGACAGGGTCTAACAGGGTCTGACAGGGTCTAACAGAGTCTGACAGGGTCTAACAGCGTCTGACAGGGTCTAACAGAGTCTGACAGGGTCTAACAGCGTCTGACAGGGTCTAACAGAGTCTGACAGGGTCTAACAGAGTCTGACAGGGTCTAACAGAGTCTGACAGGGTCTACCAGAGTCTGACAGGGTCTAACAGAGTCTGACAGGGTCTAACAGCGTCTGACAGGGTCTAACAGAGTCTGACAGGGTCTACCAGAGTCTGACAGGGTCTACCAGAGTCTGACAGGGTCTAACAGAGTCTGACAGGGTCTAACAGAGTCTGACAGGGTCTACCAGAGTCTGACAGGGTCTAACAGAGTCTGACAGGGTCTAACAGCGTCTGATAGGGTCTAACAGCGTCTGACAGGGTCTGACAGCGTCTGACAGGGTCTACCAGAGTCTGACAGGGTCTACCAGAGTCTGACAGGGTCTACCAGAGTCTGACAGGGTCTAACAGAGTCTGACAGGGTCTACCAGAGTCTGACAGGGTCTAACAGAGTCTGACAGGGTCTAACAGCGTCTGATAGGGTCTAACAGCGTCTGACAGGGTCTGACAGCGTCTGACAGGGTCTACCAGAGTCTGACAGCGTCTGATAGGGTCTACCAGAGTCTGACAGGGTCTAACAGAGTCTGACAGGGTCTAACAGAGTCTGACAGGGTCTAACAGAGTCTGACAGGGTCTACCAGAGTCTGACAGGGTCTAACAGAGTCTGACAGGGTCTAACAGAGTCTGACAGGGTCTAACAGAGTCTGACAGGGTCTAACAGAGTCTGACAGGGTCTAACAGAGTCTGACAGGGTCTAACAGAGTCTGACAGGGTCTAACAGAGTCTGACAGGGTCTAACAGAGTCTGACAGGGTCTAACAGCGTCTGACAGGGTCTAACAGAGTCTGACAGGGTCTAACAGCGTCTGACAGGGTCTAACAGAGTCTGACAGGGTCTAACAAGAGTCTGACAGGGTCTAACAGAGTCTGACAGGGTCTAACAGAGTCTGACAGGGTCTAACAGCGTCTGACAGGGTCTAACAGCGTCTGACAGGGTCTAACAGAGTCTGACAGGGTCTACCAGAGTCTGACAGGGTCTAACAGAGTCTGACAGGGTCTAACAGAGTCTGACAGGGTCTACCAGAGTCTGACAGGGTCTAACAGAGTCTGACAGGGTCTAACAGCGTCTGATAGGGTCTAACAGCGTCTGACAGGGTCTGACAGCGTCTGACAGGGTCTACCAGAGTCTGACAGCGTCTGATAGGGTCTACCAGAGTCTGACAGGGTCTAACAGAGTCTGACAGGGTCTAACAGAGTCTGACAGGGTCTAACAGAGTCTGACAGGGTCTACCAGAGTCTGACAGGGTCTAACAGAGTCTGACAGGGTCTACCAGAGTCTGACAGGGTCTAACAGAGTCTGACAGGGTCTAACAGAGTCTGACAGAGTCTGACAGGGTCTACCAGAGTCTGACAGGGTCTAACAGAGTCTGACAGGGTCTAACAGAGTCTGACAGGGTCTAACAGGGTTTAACAGGGTCTAACAGAGTCTGACAGGGTCTAACAGAGTCTGACAGGGTTTAACAGGGTCTAACAGAGTCTGACAGGGTCTAACAGGGTCTGACAGGGTCTACCAGAGTCTGACAGGGTCTAACAGCGTCTGACAGGGTTTAACAGGGTCTACCAGAGTCTGACAGGGTCTAACAGCGTCTGACAGGGTCTGTTCTGACAGGGTTAGACCCTGTCAGAACAGACAAATCAAAGACAGATCAAAGGTTGCTAGGTGTGTTGCTAGGCAATTGACAAATTCCTGCAAATTTGACCTGCTGCTGCCACTAGACGGTTGTGGCTGGGGACCTATAAATTGCTGTGGGTAATGAGGAGACTGGCTGGAATGTGCATGCCAAATTTCACAACTTTTTACCAGACGATTCTAGGGGTTGCCATAGACTCCCATGGTGAAAGAATATAGAATAATAATAATAAATATAGCTGCAAGCAGCAATGCGGGGGCCAAGCACCGTTTGACAGGGTCTAACACTGGGGACCTATAAATTGCTGTGGGTAATGAGGAGACAGGCTGGAATGTGCATGCCAAATTTCACAACTTTTTACCAAACGGTTCTAGGGGCTGCCATAGACTTCCTATATAAAATATCCTTATATTTTTTACCACAAAGTGGAGAAAATGAGCGTTATGTACAAAGAGTCATTTCGAGCAGATCAGTGATTTTGATGTCAATATTTATTGATTTAATGACACCTCAAACATCTAAAACAACAGAGAAAGAGATTTTTGATGACAAAGTACATTTTTTATTTACAAATATAAGAATATAAGGCTCTTTGAATTGAAAATTCCTTCAAATCAATAGTGCCAAGAGATGTTTACAGGATATATCTTTTCCTATAAAATAGATCTTTGTCACTTCACAACAATATTGAGGCTCAGAGTACAGATCCATAATAAAAATAAAAATTAATACACACACACACACACACACACACACATATATGTACATACACACAAGCCCATGCATAAACCTTTACACACACACAGCTACACACACACACACACGCACACGCACGCACACACGTGCGTATACACACGCACGTACACACACATAACTTCATTCATTACAATTCCCACACAGCAGCATCATGTAAACTTAATTCTTCTCATCTCATGCCTCTCTGGAGACCAGGATCTACTGCTCCAAGTCAGTAAACTTCTTCTTTGGCGCTGTCGTAGTTCTGATCAGAGTTCTTGCTCCGCGCAGCGCACACACGACATGCCCCCTGCCTCAGACAGAGCAGATCTCGGCCCTGACCTCGCTGCTTGATCCGGCTTGTCTCTGTGATCCTCTGATCCAGGATCCTAGGTCCCAAGAGCGATCAGACCGCTCCATAGGCGCTGATCAACAGTCATCTGCTTTTCCGGATTCCCTCACCATCTTGCTCCTCTGGCCAATACACAGTACACAAACTACACGGTCTAACAAGGTCTGACAGGATCTAACAGAGTCTGACAGGGTCTGACAGGGTCAGGGTCTAACCCTGTCAGAACAGACACATCAAAGACAGATCAAAGGTTGCTAGGTGCGTTGCTAGGCAGTTGACAAATTTCTGCAACTTTGACCTGCTGGTGCCACTAGACGGTTGGAGCTGGGGACCTATAAATTGCTGTGGGTAATGAGGAGACTGGCTGGAATGTGCATGCCAAATTTCACAACTTTTTACCAAACGGTTCTAGGGGCTGCCATAGACTTCCTATACTAGAAGAATAATAATAATAATAATAATAACTTTCCGACCCGAAGATCAAAGCAAAGATCAAAGGGTTACCAGGCAACTCGCCTAGGCAACGGAATACGATTCCTAGAGGGTGCCCAGCACCTCTGGTGCTTGGCCCCCTAAATATAGCTGCAAGCAGCAATGTGGGGGCCAAGCACCGTTTGACAGGGTCTAACAAGGTCTGACAGGATCTAACAGAGTCTGACAGGGTCTGACAGGGTCAGGGTCTAACCCTGTCAGAACAGACACATCAAAGACAGATCAAAGGTTGCTAGGTGCGTTGCTAGGCAATTGACAAATTTCTGCAACTTTGACCTGCTGGTGGCGCTAGAGGGTTGGGGCTGGGGGCCTATAAATTGCTGTGGGTAATGAGGAGACTGGCTGGAATGTGCATGCCAAATTTCACAACTTTTTACCAGACGATTCTAGGGGCTGCCATAGACTCCCCATGGTGAAAGGAATATAGAATAATAATAACAATCAGGAGACCAGAACATCAAAGGAAAGATCAAAGGGTTGCTAGGCAACTTTGCTAGGCAACTTCGCTAGGCAACTTTGCTAGGCAACGCAGGGCAAACACTATAGGGTGCCTTAGCACCTTCGGTGCTTGGCCCCTAAAAAGTCACACAACAATAAGGTCGTTTTCACACCTGCCTTGTTGCCAGAGTTCGTTTGCTCCTTTGATTCGGACCTTTTGTTCTGGTGTGAATAAAAACCAAAAGTCTCGATCCGGAGCAAACAAGCGAACCGAGACCACCTAAAAAGGTCGGTCTCGGTCCGGTTCCATACGAATTACGAACTCTGGTGCGGTTCGTTTGAGGTGAGAATGCAGACCGGACTCGATCCCACACAAGTTGGCTTTTTGTACTTGACGAGCTCCCGTCGTAGTTTGAGCATTATGGGAAACCGAGGCTTATGAAACTAAACGAAACTAAACAAAACGAAACTTACGAGTCTTACTTACGTTTTGCGTGAAGAGCAAGAGTCAGAACTTGATGCTCACATGAGTTCTGTCCTCCGTAGTCGTCTTGCCCTGTGTCTTCGTTGTTTGGAAATTGATTGTAAAATAGTGTAAACCTCACGATGCTGCTCAAACATTTGTGCAAACTGTAAAACCATATCACTAAGGCTAGATTGAAAACAGCACGTAACACCGTTATTCTCCTCCTTCAGGGTTTGGACACTGACAGGGCTCATTCTGTCCAATGTCTGAGCGACCTCAGCACATGTGCTTTTGTTTATAGATGTTAGTTCAGTTGGGGAAAAACTGCAGTGTGAAAGCGAACCGCACCAAAATAAAAAAACAAATTTGGTCCGGACCAAAGCAAGTGAACTATTGGACTTTCCTGGTGTGAAAACGACACACAAGAGGCAGGATGGCGACAGGGGCATCGGGAGGTGGATGTTAGTGGTGACAGGACTGATTCTCAATTTGAGTAAATGAGTGGGGAGGCTTCTAATTGTGGTGGGGGTGGTGTTCCAGTCATGGGCAGCTTGCACAGCGAAGGTGGTTTGGCCAAAGAAACTTTTTCTGAGGGGGATGATACAGGATATGTTGAAGGGTATGAAGGATAAGTTTAATGCCAAACTGTCAAACATTCCAGGCAAAGGGATAACATCTCCATGGAGACAAGCATATGACTCTACACTATCAGGCACAGGTCAGATCTGTTGAGAGAGGACCTCGCCCTGTTCATGTGTTTTTCAGGGTATTTTGAGCAGTAAAAACACCTGTAATTCAAAAAATTAAAAAAATGCATGAATATATATGTTTAAATTTATATTGTGGGACATTCCAAGTAGAGCAATAGCATCCCCATGAAGACAATAGAGCTGCAACTAGAAATTATGATTATTTTAGTATTCCATTAGTCAAATGATTATTATTAGTGTGTGTAGTCCAGATACAATTATTAACATAGAACTTAAGTTACTTTAATAGTTGACTAATCACAATTATTTAGATTAATCTAGATTCATTGTAACCCTAGAACACAAATGTTGCATAGTTACATTATTTTTTTTAACTTTAATTATTGCATGTTTTGCCTCTCTTTGCAGACCCAATCTGACAATGAGGAAGCTGTACAGAACCAGCTCAGGAGGAGCGGTAAAGTTCTGCCCGGCTTGTACCTACCTCCCAGCGGCCGAGGGTTATGTAGAAGAGGGCGAAGGGGATGGCGGTCCCGGACATGGCGTGTGTGGAAGGCATGCTGTACTCGGAGTTGTAGAACATCTCTACTTTAACCACGGGCGGAGAAGCGGGTCTGGACCAGCCGAGAAGATCCTTGGTGCACTGTCCAACATACATGACCCAAGCCCATACCGTTATGATCCTCCGCGCCACAAAAGCATCAATATTCCACATGACGAAGGGGAAAAACGTAATATAAAACAGCTCATTCCCCAGTTCAGTCCCAAAAGTGAATAAGTAATACAAAAAGCGGTTTTCAATGATAAATTCTTGCCCGGCATCCCCAGTAAGCGAGTTTTTCCGGAGCGGTTTCACGGCGCTGCCCGCTGTCTCTCCTCCCGGGTTCGCTGCACCATTTTGGGTCAACTTTTCCCTACCTTCCCCTGGTTGTTTGGATGCATTTACACCTTTAGATCTTTTGTGAAGTTCCTGTGAACTGTTCTTGCGTCTCTCCTCTTCTCCAGCCCCCAAACCACCCGCTGTTTCCCCGTGACTTTCCTCGGGCAAGTGGTGAGGACATGCCCCGTTGCTGCGCGCTTGTTTTCGGTCACATCCTCCTCTGTCTTCGCTGTTGTTACAATCTTCCGCGGGGGTCTTCGGAAACGTGGCCCGGACTCCACAAATGTGCTGAAAACGTGCAACAAGGTAAGGTTCTTGGAGATAGCGAAATAATCCTCCCAAACGACTCGGGTTTTCCATGTTTAATCCACGGGTCTGTGGATTACATGTAGCCGAGAAATGGAGCTCTAACCCCGGCTACTTTCTCTGCTAGCACCCGGCTAACATTAGCTTCTCGACCATTCCATTGTTATTAACAGCTAATTAACAGGACTGAAGTGTAGAAACTCGCTAAACACGGCGGTAAAAGTGATTAAAAGTGGTCAAACTATAAAAACGTGGTGTAAAAGTGTAAAAAAAAGGAAGTGAGAGGTGGTTGTGTCCAATGTCCCGCTGCTTGTGACAGATGAGAAGGAGGGAGCTGCGCTTTTTACCCGGACAAAACTTCACTTCCTTCGCTTTAAAGCAGAAGGTGGGACATAAGGGACAGGTATGTTAATCCTTCTTAATAATACAATTTTTATAAAGAAAACAGATCAAAGTCTTCTACTACTACATTATTAAACCCCTATTACCCAAATGCTATTAGAAAGTGAACTAGCTAACGTGAATAAGCATTAAAGGAGTACATCTACTTTTTGAGCATTGAGTATTGAACATTTTGAGGACCTTTTCTTATTCAGAAGCTACAATATCTTGTTTTAAATTGTTAATGGCTGAGGTAATGGTCCTAATTTGTCATCATTCTGAAACCTGTGAATTTCTGTACCTGAATGGTCTAAAGCAGGGGTCTCAAACTCAATTTACCCCGGGGCCGCATGGGGTAGAATCTGAATGAGGCTGGGCCGCATCAGGATTTCCACAAGCAAAGTGCAAATAAATCAATCAATCAATCATACAAATGAAATAAATGAAAAAATGATATAATAAATCAATCAGTAATAAATAATTTAATAATAATAATAGTCATACAGTTGATACAGACGACTAAAGAAACCGCATATTGACTGGCTGCTTATTTTTTATTCAGTTTTAAATGTATGTATTAACAGTTTTTTAAACGTTAATTGCCTGAAATGGAACATTGAACATAAACTGTTTTAAACATGGATTCTCTGGTTCAGTCCTGGTTTAGTCCTGGTTCAGTCCTGGTTTAGTCCTGGTACAGTCCTGGTTTAGTCCTGGTTTAGTCCTGGTTTTAGACCTGGTTCAGACCTGATTTAGTCCTGGTTCAGTCCTGGTTTAGTCCTGGTTCAGTCCTGGTTCAGTCCTGATTTAGTCCTGGTTCAGTCCTGGTTCAGTCCTGGTTCAGTCCTGGTTCAGTCCTGGTTTAGTGCTGGTTCAGTCCTGGTTCAGTCCTGGTTCAGTCCTGGTTTTAGACCTGGTTTAGTCCTGGTTCAGTCCTGGTTTAGTCCTGGTTTAGTCCTGGTTTAGTCCTGGTTTTAGACCTGGTTCAGTCCTGGTTTAGTCCTGGTTCAGTCCTGGTTTAGCCCTGGTTTAGTCCTGGTTTAGTCCTGGTTTTAGACCTGGTTTAGTCCTGGTTCAGTCCTGGTTTAGTCCTGGTTTAGTCCTGGTTCAGTCCTGGTTTAGCCCTGGTTTAGTCCTGGTTTAGTCCTGGTTTTAGACCTGGTTTAGTCCTGGTTCAGTCCTGGTTTAGTCCTGGTTTAGTCCTGGTTTAGTCCTGGTTTTAGACCTGGTTCAGTCCTGGTTTAGTGCTGGTTCAGTCCTGGTTCAGTCCTGGTTTAGTCCTGGTTTAGTCCTGGTTTTAGACCTGGTTTAGTCCTGGTTCAGTCCTGGTTTAGTCCTGGTTTAGTCCTGGTTTAGTCCTGGTTTAGTCCTGGTTTTAGACCTGGTTCAGTCCTGGTTTAGTCCTGGTTCAGTCCTGGTTCAGTCCTGGTTTAGTCCTGGTTCAGTCCTGGTTCAGTCCTGGTTTAGTCCTGGTTTAGTCCTGGTTTAGACCTGGTTCAGTCCTGGTTCAGTCCTGGTTTAGTCCTGGTTTAGACCTGGTTCAGTCCTGGTTTAGTCCTGGTTTAGTCCTGGTTCAGTCCTGGTTCAGTCCTGGTTTAGTCCTGGTTTAGTCCTGGTTTAGTCCTGGTTTAAGACCTGGTTTAGACCTGGTTTAGACCTGGTTCAGTCCTGGTTTAGTCCTGGTTTAGTCCTGGTTTAGACCTGGTTCAGTCCTGGTTTAGTCCTGGTTCAGTCCTGGTTTAGTCCTGGTTTAGACCTGGTTCAGTCCTGGTTTAGTCCTGGTTCAGTCCTGGTTTAGTCCTGGTTTAGACCTGGTTCAGTCCTGGTTTAGTCCTGGTTCAGTCCTGGTTTAGTCCTGGTTTAGACCTGGTTCAGTCCTGGTTTAGTCCTGGTTCAGTCCTGGTTTAGTCCTGGTTTAGACCTGGTTTAGTCCTGGTTCAGTCCTGGTTTAGTCCTGGTTCAGTCCTGGTTTAGTCCTGGTTTAGACCTGGTTCAGTCCTGGTCTAGTCAATATATGGATTATCGCAGTATCGCCCGGGTCTCACGCGCGCGCACATCAAGCAACCCCAAACACACAAGCACACACAAGCACACAAGCACTAAAAGCTCTAAGCACTGGGACCTCACCCTAGCCCCGCCCACATTTAGAGAAAATAAGCACGACCGATGTCCCGCCCTCCAGAGCCATATACCACATCGTGATTGGCTCATTCTGCGTCGCACACAAGAAATGAAATTCATATTAATCTTGCGGGCCTCACTTATATTAATCTTTCATATTAAGACGAGGGCCGCAAATTATCGTCCCGGGGGCCGCAGTTGGCCCGCAGGCCGTGTGCCTGAGACCATTGGTATATAAAGTAATCCCTCCTTTATCGCGGGGGTTAGGTTCTAAAAATAACCCGCAATAAGCGAAATCCGCGAAGTAGGACAACTTTATATTTTACAATTATTCCACATGTTTTAAGGCTGTAAACACCTCACCGCACACATTATACACTTTTCTCAGACTGGAATTAACGTTTTCTCACATTTCTCTCTCGTTTAAACACTCAAACTTTTGTAGATTTTCAACAAAATGTATTAATAGTGAAGCATGGAGGGGGGGGGGCACACACACACCGAAAAAGTGTGCGCGTGGACACGTGCACCCACTCATTGTGGTCAAATCTGTGAGAGCAGCATGACCGGCGCGAGGCCGCCCGTCCCACCCGGGGCTGCATGCACGGTCCCGAGGGGAGGCACGCAGTCCGAGCCACGAAGCAAACACGCACATCAAACCTCGACATGAAAGAACGCAAGAGCCGCAAGAAACCAGGCAAAGAGCCGCATGCAGTGGTTTAATCCTGGTTTAGACCTGGTCTGGTCCTGGTCTAGTTCCAGTCTGGCCCCGGTCCCCCCTGCGTCCCCCATCTATAACATCAATCGGCAAAGGTCTACAGTCCCTTAGCCAATCAGGACGCAGAACACAATGTTACACTATAAAAAAAATGTTACACTATAAAAAAAATTGAAAAATTAAATAAATAAATAAATAAAAATTAAAATCTGCAAAACAGCGAGGCAGTGAAAAGTGAACCACGATATAGCGAGGGACCATTGTAGTTGAAATATATTTATATTACTATAGTTCTATATCCCCTCCTCGAGCCGCCACCTTAACGTGGTGGAGGGGTTTGAGTGCTCAAATGATCCTGGGAGCTATGTTGTTGGGAGCTTTATGCCCCTGGTAGGGTCACCCAAGGCAAACAGATCCTGGGGGACGGGTCAGACTAAGAGCGGTTCAGAAGCCCTTATGTTGAGACATACAACAAGGCCAGATATGTCACCCGGAGTGGCGTTACCGGGGCCCCACCCTGGAGCCAGACCTGGGGTGGGTGCTCGCCAGGGAGCATCTGGTGGCTGGGCCTTTCCCCACGGGGCCTGGCCGGGCAAAGCCCGAAAGAGCGACGTGGGGCCGTCCTCCTGTGGACCCTCTACCCGCAGGAGGATCCATAGGGGCAAGGTGCATGGAGATTTGGGCGGCAGTCAAAGGCGGGGGCCTCCTTGACGGCCGGATCTCCGGACATGACGGCTCTGGGGACAAGGAATGTCACCTCGCTGGTGGGGGGGGGGGCTTGAGCTCATGCGGGAGGTTGAGCATTACCGACTAGATATAGTCAGCCTCACGTCCACGCACAGCTTGGGCTCTGGAACCCAACTCCTTGAGGGGGGCTGGACTCTCCATTTCTCTGGCGTTGCCCATGGGCAGCGGCGGCCTGCTCATTGCCCCACAGCTCAACCGCCGTGTGTTGGAGTCCGAACAGCAGTGCAGAGTATGCGGCTTTCTTGGAGTGCCTGGGAGGGGTGCTGGACAGTGCAATGACCGGGGACTCCGTTGTTCTACTGGGGCAGTTCAACGCCCACGGCAATGACAGTGACACCTGGAGAGGGGTGATTGGGAGGAACGGCCTTCCTTATCTGAACCCGAGCGGTGTTCTGTTATTGGTGCCAGCCACAGTTTGTCCATAACAAACACCATGTTCGAGCACAAGGGTGTCCATCAGTGCACGTGGCACCAGGACACCCTAGGACGGAGGTCGATGATCGACTTTGTTGTCGTGTCATCTGACCTCCGACCACGTGTCTTGGACACTCGGGTGAAGAGAGGGGCAGAGCTGTCAGCTGATCACCACCTGGTTGTGAGTTGGGTGCGCTGGCAGGGAAGGAAGCCGGAAAGACCTGGCAGGCCCAAGCGTATCTTGAAGGTCTGTTGGGAACGTCTGGCAGAGCCCTCTGTCAGGGGGACCTTCAACTCACACCTCCATTAGAGCTTCTCCCGGATTCTGGGGGAGGCTTGGGACATAGAGTCCGAGTGGGCTTTGTTCTCGGCCTCTATTGCCGATGCGGCTGCCTGTAGCTGTGGTCGTAAGGTCTGTCGCGGCGGCAATCCCCAAACCCGGTGGTTTCTGAAGTAGTATTGTTATTAAATAGAAAATACATCAAAATTAAATACTGACATTCAAACACCAGCCCAACCTGCCAACATAGTTTGTAGTAATTTTCAGTTCAAAATGTTTGGTTACTATTTAATGTCATGTTACATTCTACTCTCTCACACATTCTAACAAAGCCAGTTGACATTTTTGACATGTTTTCAATAAAACTCTGTTGAACTCTCACCATTCCCTGGTACTTAATCCCAAATGAAGATTAATACATGAAGATGAACACAGAATATTCAAAAAAGGTTGAACTGGTTCTAAACTATCTATGCTGTAATCTATCTTCTGCAGAGGGCTCACTGTCACCTGGATAGTGTTAAAGGCTCTGTGTGGATATTGTTCTTGTATTTCTTCAGTGCCTTGAACACACTCCAGCCCTTTCCGATGAGTGAGAAGCTGTTCAGGATGGGTGTCGGCTCCTCCATTGTCTCCTGGATTACTGACTACCTGTCAGGCAGGACTCAGTACGTGCGACTGGGGACCACCCTGTCTGACACTGCGGTCAGCAATGTGGGAGTCCCCCAGGGCACAGTCCTGTCTCCATTCCTTTTCACTCTGTACACCTCTGATTTCCAGTACAGCTCAGGGTCCTGCCATCTGCAGAAGTTCTCTGATGACTCTGCGGTGGTTGGGTGTATGAAGGATGGATAGGAGCTGGAGGACAGGTATTTTAGCAAGATTTCTGTCATTTATTATGAATTGGTGATTTTTTAAATATAATTTTTAGCTATAGTCGTGTAGATCAAAGCTACAGGAAAAAGTACTGTAAAAATACTAATATCAAAGAATATCAAAATATTCTCCTAGATTATTCTTCAAAATGACATAAAAACAAATATCGGTAAGGAAAACTTAATGAAAACACACCAAATGGTGGCTATTTATTATTCCTTAAATCCTTATTTTATTATCAGTTACAAAAATACACTTGTTTATTTATTTATTACTGAAGTTGCACTAGATTTTTTGATTTAATTTTGAGTGTGGGTAATCTAATAAAGAAATGGCTCTCCCGTAGCACTAGGGTCTATTTATTATGAAATGTAGCGCTAAATGAGTTTAAAGCATTAGTCATGTATTCAAACTGTTCTAAGTACAAGTTTTTTTCTTTTGATATTCCTGTATTAAATTGAATCTCAGCACAGAAAATATACTTTACAGTGTGGTAAACTAAAAATGGACAAATTGTAGAGTTTGCAAAAAAAAAAAAAAAAAAAGTGTGAAATGTGAAAAATAAATAAATAAATAAAAAATAATGTTTAAATAAATAAATAAACAGTTTTTATGAGTATGATAGCAGTTGTCCACGGTTGGTTGGTCAGACTTACAGTGAACAGGAAGTGAAAGACACAGATGTAAATGTCTCTCGTCTTCATCATTTTGTGCAGCGACTGTTTTCTGATGTGTTGCTTTAACACTGCTGCCCCCTGTCTGTGTGCAGTGGGAGTACAGCCACCCGCCCTGACCGTCCTGCCCCCGTCCAGAGAGGAGCTGCAGAGGGGCAGTGCCACGCTGCTGTGTGTGGTGCTGTGATTGGACGCTGGGCTGGAGAGTGGGCGGGGCCTCCACAGAGGGGTCCCCCAGCCCGGGGGTCATGAGAGGGGACGGCCTCTACAGCCGCATCAGCGTCCTGAGGCTGTCCACAGAGCAGTGGAGAGACACATCAGTGAGCTGTGAGGCCCATCGGAGTGGACAGAGCCCAGTCACTCAGAGCCTGGAGTCAGTGTCCTGCTCCCAGTGAGACACGTCCACATGAGGACACACTTCACCTGCTCTATGGGACACTCCCTGGGTTTGACTGAGCTGATGGAGGGCTCAGGGATAAACATGTGACTATGCAGCTTCATGTTCCTGTGTTTGTGCTAATAAAGCTTGTGTTGATCAAAGCATTTTGTCTTTTATCCAGTGTGAAGTATAAAACATGATAATAGCTTTTTTTCTTCAATAATACAAAGTTGAGATTAAAATGCACATGTCCACGATTGTTTCCTTTTAAACAGGTATGCCCAAACTATGGCCCGAGGGCCAAATGAGGCCCTCACATCAATTTTTCTTGGCCCTTAGACCACTAAATTGGCCCAAATGATCTTTAGCAGTACTTTATACTGCTGTTTTTGAAAATCCTTAATAAAGCCAATATTAAATATTTAGCCTGTAATTTGGAGGATCTAAGCTCTGGTGTCCAGATGAGGATGGTGCAGCCCAGAGCCATGGTGCGTTCACTGACACATGTGAGTCCTGCAGTCTTCAGCTCACTATAAAACTCAGGAAGGATCAGCTGACCATGTGACCTTTAACCTGCTTGTGCTTTTGGAAATAGAAACATAATTTGCATACATGTGTCCAAGTGAAACAGAAGGTGATTAGATGGCTAAATTAAGTACAACTGATATCTTCAAATATGGCACTTCTCTAAAATGATTTGCATTAGGTTTCAACATGTGGGAAGAGTAAAAGATTTTCAAAGTGACTTTCATCTTTGTGTTGGCAGCTCTTACAGTATAGCGCCCCCTTTTGATGGACTGCACCTATGGCAAATGCATGTTGGAATTGGACCTACTAACACTGAACAGAAGGAATGAATATGACATCATGTTTGTGAGAAATAAGATAAATAAGATGCTTTTGTTTGGATTTTTCATTTGAATTAATAATACGATTTATTTTCAAACAGGATTTGTCTGAAATTGAAGTTGTATCTACAAACAACCGGACCACTAGCAAAAAATGTACTGTATTCAATCATAATTTCATTTTTGCAGGTTTTCCTTATGGCCTCTTGTATAGTTGAGATACATTTGTATTACTATAGTTCTATATTTTATTTTTTCTTTTATATACATTTATATAATTATGCTTTATTTGACACCAGTCTCTTGTTATGTTTGCTACTTATTTTGTATGTATTATTATTACCATTTATAATTTTACTTTTTGTCATTATAATATATTATGATGCTTGAGCGACTTTGTCCAAACAGTTTCCCTTGTAGATCAATAAAGTTTGTCTAAGTCTAATTGATCAAACATTTTGTGTTTTGTCCAATGAATCATGTGAAGTATGGAAAGTGATATCTGTATTTACACTTGGCTACTTTTAAAGGAGAATTAACGTTTTTTACAATCTGAGACTTATTTCGGTAATAAAACAAGTTGTTTTACTCCCCCATAGCACTTTGGTGTCATATGGAGCATTTCCAGAGATGTTTAAGATTTGCGATCTCCATAACGTGAGTTCTCGGGGCACATGTTTGCGGTCTCCAAATAACACAAACTTTAGCACTTT
This sequence comes from Paratrypauchen microcephalus, assembly GCA_036785185.1. Taxonomy (NCBI): domain Eukaryota; kingdom Metazoa; phylum Chordata; class Actinopteri; order Gobiiformes; family Gobiidae; genus Paratrypauchen; species Paratrypauchen microcephalus. Next base: position 1,127,408 of record JAVJIX010000242.1, read on the forward strand.
TCAAATCATAGAAGCTCAATGTCTTAGTCTACTCTTTTGTTTGAGTCAAAAGTGGCCTGTAATCCCAGATTTAGCCATAGTTTCGAGGAGATGAGGACTCCAGTGCACATGTGCTGTCACAGCTTATTGCGCTCTCAGCTCTCGGGACCCAAACATGAAACGCAAATCTTTTGGACCATCGTGTTTGCAGTACCCACTTCAGTCAGGACGATTTTTTACCAGCAAAGGAAAAGAAAGAAGGCCAGTGGATTCAGCGCGCGATTCTGAGAAGTAATGTGAAACCGATGGCTGTTCTCTGCTGCTCCTCAAAGTGTCTCCGCTTCATTCTTTCTGTATCCATTCTGTCTCCTCATCCGTATACTCCTCTTCAGTCCTCAGTCCTCCAAAAGTCCTCTTCAGCCTCAAAGTCCAAATCTTCTGCCATGTGTCACTCGCAAAAGAAAAGTTGTGTCTTCTTATCTGCAAAATAAGCTGTGAATGAGCGTATGTGCACTGGCGTCCTCATCTCCTCGAAACTATGGATAAATCTCGGATTACAGGCCACTTTTGACTCAAACGAAAGCGTAGACTAAGATATTGAGCTTCTATGATTTGAAAAGTGCTAAAGTTTGTGTTATTTGGAGACCGCAAACATATGTTTTCAATACAACTAAGTGCCGAACTCTCACCATTCCCTGTTACGTAATTGACAGAAAAATGCTATGGGTGAGTAAAACTACTTGTTTTATTGCCGAAAGAAGGCTCAGATTGTAAAAAAATGTTAATTTGCCTTTAAATGCCAGAGCTGCATATGTTTGAACCACAGACGTGTAAAGACTGGGACACACATTCTACTCAGGAGTCTGTGAAGGAACACTTGACTTTTTTATGCGTATAGAGTTTCCATATTCACCATTCTGATTTCATCTTAGGAGTGTACAATTATTTGACGTTTCATTTTATGTATTTATTTCAGTTTCTGTAATAATTTCTGTCCACCGGGAGGAAACCCCGGGGAAGACCCAGGACACGCTGGAGGGACTATGTGTCCCGGCTGGCCTGGGAACCCCTTGGGGTCCCCCCGGAGGAGCTGGAGGAAGTGTCGGGGGTGAAAGTCTGGGAGTCCCTGCTTAGACTGCTGCACCTGCAACACGACCCTGGATAAGCGGAAGAAAATGGATGGATAAATAGTTTAGTTATGTAATGAAACTGAATGTGATGTAATGTTGTTTCATTTTTTAATTTAATGTATTTGTTAATGTTATTTTTATTTTTATTTATAAGAGACACCCAGTAAAAATAATTGTGGGATTTTTTTGCCAAGATTTTTAGACATGTCTGTCGATCTTAATTTTTTTAGTACATTAAAAAGTCATATACAGTTAAACATACTGTATATGTACTGTAGTTTTGCACTGAACCTTTTGTGACGTGAAAGAAATCCCAGGAACTACAGCACAAACTACAGTGTCAACATGTTGTATACAGCCAAGCCTGGTTAGTACTTGGATAGGAGATCGCTGGGAACAACAGGTGCCACAGTGGAGCAGCAGAGGCCCTAGTAGAAACTGTTGTTGTGTCCGTAGGCAAGACACTTCACCCTCCTTGCCTATTGTGTGAGTGTTGGTGGTGGACAGATTGGCAGCCTTGCTTCTGTCAGTCTGTCGCAGTAGTAGCCTGTAGTAACCATCACTGAGAGATGATTGGCGCTCTATAAATGATTTGCATTATTATTAGTCGTACAACAGAGAATACATAATGTAACTTTTAAGATATAAAGTATTTAAAATGCCCGTTCTGTTACAGTGTGAGGTCCGTGTACAGTGAGCTCCACAACACTCTGATGTCCATAGACGAACAGGAGGATCTGCGCTGGTGGAAGAACACACACGGCCCCGGGATGCCCACAGACTGGCCCCATTTTCAGGTACTGCTCTGCACCTGAGGCTAAATACACGGGGATTTATACAATATACTCTAACTGTAACATGTTGTTTTAGGAATACAACCCAGAGAAGAAGTCCAAGCCTAAAAAAGGGAAGAAGGAAGTGAAAGAAGTGAAAGAGGTGAAGGAGATTAAGCAGGTGGACACAGGAACCATAGAGAAAAGGTGACACTAAATATACTATCTTGTCTATCATCCATCGACACAAGAATACAATGCAAAGTTCTAACCATGTACAAGATTTAATTATGAGCTAAAAGTGTTGACGATGTGCTTGCAGTGTGATGATCGGAGGAGTGAAAGTGAGAGCTCTCTACGACTATGTGGGACAGGAGACTGACGAGCTCTCATTCAAAGCAGGTAACACAGCACACATTATAATGTACTTTTGCTTTTGTAATTAGTCCCAGTTGAAGTAAACGTGTTAAAAATTGGGCAGCAGTAGCTCGAATCCCAGTTTGAATCCTGCTCTCAACATAAACATCATTCCTTCAGCAGGTGGGACAGTGGTCAGATCCAAGATGCCAAAGCAGAAGCAAACGATCATGTGTGAGTGAGGAGGACAGAGGCTCTTTAATATTGGCTGTTTTCATCTGTGGGCGGAGTTTACACTTAAAAAAAACACAGGAGATTTTGATTAGGCTAATTCTGACCAATTAGATCGCTTCATGCACCTTTTCCTGCTTGTTACTAAGTTAGATCTGATCACGTTGGATCGATTGCTTTTTGCTATGAATTTTTTTCACTGCAAATTTTGACTGTTGAATTTGAAGGCTCGATTTGTGCTGAATATTTAAAAGGTGATTTAAAAGGTAATGTTGTCTCCTCATCACAAACAGACCTGGAGTTGTGTTTTGTTTCATTCACACATGTTCACACACACAAACCCTGCTGTGTTGTTCTCTCAAACTGAAAACACTCTGTTCCACCTTGTGATGTCATGTGGCAATACATGAAGTGCTTCAGTGTGTTTTTAAACTCCATACACCTTCACTAGAGTCATTTTAATGATTTCAGACCTGGAATTTCCGATCTCTTTATTTTATGAATGTAAAAGGAGCTGTTAACTTGAAAACAACATGACATCACAAGGTGGAACAGAGCATTTTGAGCTCTCCAGATGTAGACAGACTGAAACTGCTCAGACTAAAACTTGTCAGAATGAAACAAAACACAACTCCTGGTTTGTTTTTGAGGAGGTAACAACATTATAACTTGACTTAAAGTCGATCCAAGTCAATTTTGCATAATATAGGATCTTTATTTTTTGGATATATACATATATATATATATATATATATACACATATATACATATATATACATATATATATATATATATATATACACATATATACATATATATATATATATATATATACACATATATACATATATATACATATATATATATATATATATATACACATATATACATATATATACATATATATATATATATATATATACATATATACATATATATATATATATATATATATATATATATATATATATATATATATATACACATATATATATATATATATACACATATATACATATATATATATATATATATATATATACACATATATACATATATATATATACCTTTAACTTGACCTTAGGCCCCAAAATCTTTATTCAAATCTTAATATTGAGGTATAAAATGCAAATTATTAACACTTTATTATAAAAATGTTATCAGATTACTGTACAGGCATTATGAAATCTTAAAATCACTATAAATAATTCATATTTTCTTCTTATCTGTTTACTTATCTTGTACAAAGTGTCTTCACAAATAAATAGCCACTTTCTCCTTGTCTTTTCATAACTCTTTTCAGTTCATTTTGATATGTTCACTTATCTAAGACATGTTTTCAAAAGTCTCTGGTCTTTTTGAAATAAATTTGTATTGCAATAAGTGGTCACAGTTTTGTTGGTGTGAAATGCAGTGACTTTAAGACGATGGTGGTGCAGTCGTTAAGTGTTTGCCTTCCAACCTGAAGGTATGCAGTTCAAGTCTGATCCAAAGTGCACACTCTCCTTGACTATTGCTCTCACTACTAATACTATTACTACTACTACCTCCAGTTCTGCAGCAGCAACTACTATTAATAGTATTACTTCTACTACTACAAATGATGACGATGTTTATAATGGTCATTTAGTGCAATATTATCCATTCTTTACTTGCATCTCAGTGGTATAGTCACATTATTAAACAGCTCAGTGCAGAAGTCCCTGATAAACTCCAGCGAGACATTTGAGTTGAGCTGAAGTGAAAAGTGAATCACAGTTTGTCCTACAGCTGTCCATGTCAGAGTGGACCTGTCACACAGCAGAGACAGAGGAGCACAGAGGAGTCATTTAAAACATTATGTACACTTAAAGGCCTGTACTCAATTCCAAGGCCTGCTCCTGTGCTCCAGGATGAGGGCCTCTGTGTGTCCTTCAGACCCTCTCCAGTCATTGGGAGGATTTCTTGATATCAGCCACTTCAGTTATGTTTCGGTGGTACGCCCCATGTAGGGGTTTGTCCTGCCATGATGGTCCCTCCAGCACCTCTTCCTCTGCACTCCACTGTCTGAGGCATTCTTTGAGCACATCATCTGTCGGGGCCTTGTCCTTGATGTACTTATGGATTTTGGATGTTTCATCCTGGACAGTGTCCAACTTTTCATGCCTGAGACTCTTTCCTGAATGTCTGCCACTGTGACTGGTTCAGGGTGACTCTTCCCTCAGAGCCACCAACCACTGTGCATCAGTGTAATGTGATGCCCCCATATATTTAAATGACTTGGTGGGTCTGCTCTGGTGTTATCCCTTTCGGAGGTCGTGTTGTGTACCTCTTTAGCTGCAGTTTGTTTCAGTGTCCTCTTTAAACTGTGACAGTGAATGCAAAGCTGAATAAATCTGCTCCGATACAAAGGCCACACAGGAATGTGAGTTTCCACTAACACTTCAACACTACACAGATGGAGAGATGGAGAGATGGAAAGAGGAGGAGAGGGGAGAGAGAGGAACAGAGAGAGACAGCATGACAGAGAGAGAGAGAAGGAGAGGGGAGAGACAAAGAATGAGAGAAAGTTAAGGAGAGGGAGGGAGGGAAAGAGGGAAAGAGAGGAGAAAGAAAAAGAAGGAGTGGAAGAGAGGGAGGGAGGAGAGTTAGAGAGACAAAGGGGGAAAGAGGAGAAGAGAGTGAAAGAGTGAGAAGAGACATGTGGAAGGAATGCGCTCACCTTCAGTTACTGCTTTTTCAAGTAGTGTACTGAGAATAAATCTTACTAAAAATACTTGCAATATTTTTTTGTGTAATAAATAATTTGGTGGATTTAACTTTTTTTTTTTGTCTTTAAACTGTACTCCTTATCTGGTCCCTCACTTATTGTGCTCCTCAAACTTCTTTAATGACTGTGAATGGGCTCACCTCTCCACAGATTTGACCTGTAATTTTCCTGGTGCTGGGTCTGTTATCTGCTTGTCTCCATGATGTCTTCATTAGTTTGGCATTCCACTTTTCTATCCACCAGGCCAAGTTACTGTTCAGATCTGTGGATTTGCAACTCTGTTAAGAAAAGGAGCAGAAAGTAGAGTCATCTTATCAGACCCGCCAGGAATTCACGATGTTGCGATTTGCAACTTCAACTTCAGCTTCAGCTTCAGCCAATCCCTGCGAATTCAGGGCGAATTCCTTCTGTGTAGGAGACGACCTGCGTGAAGCTGGCCCCCATCAAACGCACACCTACACAAAAAATATGTCAAACGTTTGTGCTTCGTTTGTGCCGTTTTAGTTTTTGAGATATTAAAGATTAAAGATTTATTTTCTTTTCACCTATCCTGTGCATCATTGTCCAAGTTACACAAGCATAACCTGTGTCCTTTTCCTAGTTCCACACACACTTTCATTGTCCTCTGCCTGAATACGCCCGTGCACTGTAAGCCCGGATAAGTTGAATATACTTAAAAAATTTGAGGAAACCGGTTGCCTTAAAAAAATTAAGTAATGTGTAATCAAAGCTTGAGTGAATTAAACTTAAATGCTTGATGGGAATGGAATTGCTATTTTAAGTACAACACACTAAATGCCAAGTTTATTTAACTTAAAATCTTTCGTTAAACCAATTGTTTTGTATAATCATTAAATGTAATATGTTAAGTTCATTGTACTAAATTCCAAGCTGATTTAATTCAATATCAACATTAATTTTAAAGAACAAGAAAGAAAATAAAATTACATTTATTTTTTCTCTTTTATTTTGCTGTAGAAGTTTAAACTTCAAACTACAACATGGAACATAACGCCCTGCGTTAAAATGATTACTTCTACATAAACACTTCTGATATTTAAACAACTCCATACAGTAACATCACAAGAAATCACATTAAAATAGGTGGATGAATATAACATTATAGCCCTCTGTTTAAATAAAACGTATGCCACTTTACAAAAAACACTGCAAAAAATTGGAGCAGAAAAAAAAAAAAAATCTCCACTCAACATCCAAATCCTGGGTTCACAATACTGATAAGATTCTTACTGAGAAATTGTTACAGAGAGAGAGAGAAAGAGAGAAAGAAACATACACCACAGAGAGAGAAAAAACATACACCAGAGAGAGAGAGAGATGAACTACCACACCAAAATATGAGCTCTCTAAAGCAATGTCTACAATAGCACTCAGAGTCTTCCACAAAAGCATGCTACAGATAAAAGCTACACATCACTGAAAAGGTTTTTAAGATTACTTTTTTTTTTTACCTTTAACACTCTCAAACCCTGAGGTGTACAAAAACCTGGTTAACCAAATAACATGTCCAATCAAATTCAATGACAGTAACTGGAACATTTACCCATGGCCTCATTGTCTATGTCATAAGACAAAGTGAAAACAGTGCACGAACAGAAGCACACTTTTCTAAAAGTGTATTATTAAAAACCAAGCACCTGATATCTGGAACAGTAGCACAAATACTTGAAACTCATTAGACTTCAAGCTGATTTTTCAGCGTCTGAATTTTGGGTGCCAGCTCACTTTTACCCAGGTTGAACATTACCTGTTGAACAAAGTAAAAAGTGTTTTTCATGTACTTTGGATAATCCAGGTGTAGGGCGTAAATCAGCCCAAAAAGGACACAGAAGGCCTGAGGAAGGTTGAGCAGCTCGTCCATCACCACAATTCCTTCCAGGATGATTCCCACTCTGGACGGGTTCAGCTGAGGACTTTCCTCATCAATGCACAGGATTCCCACTGGAGTCTGACTGTACAAGTCATTGCTAGTTGCATCCTGACAAGAAAAAGATTGATAAGTACAGGACACAATCATACCAGTTAGATATATAAAATGAAAAGCCTCAGAAAATGAAGGTGAACTGAATGTAATTATTGAAAGGACAATAAAGACTGGTCATATTTGGATCTGTGTGTAGCAAGTACTGATTCCAAAGCTGTCTGTCTGGTACCTTGGCAACTTAGGAAATTTTTACCACTTTCAGTCCCCATCAGGTTGAATCTGTGATCCTGTTTAACAAGAAACCCAAAACTTGGGCTAAAACATTTGCCTAAATTTCAACTGGTGACATGAAAAGTCCAAAAACAATTTTGGCGCATGTAAAAGAAATCCTACAACTACATGATTTAATGTGACTGGGACTGAAAGCATGTAAACTGTGTTGAGGTCTAGGTGTTTACAATAACATCAAGGTATTTAATGTGAACTGGGGGTTTATTTTAGTCATGCATTAGTAATCAATAATGTAAATATTTAAGTAGTTGTTCACAAAAATTCCAAGTATGAATAAATGAAAACACATAAATTAGTAGGATAGGCTTCATTAATTGTTCAAAAATGAAAGAAAAAAAGCAACAACAACAAAAAAAAGTGCAGCAGCAACAGTCACAAATTCTTTTACTTACAGAGGCAGTCTTAAAAAAGGCAGAGGGATCATCTCCCAAGATGACTGATAGTCCCCGAAGACAAACACACCTGATGTCTGTTGGTTCAGTGGTCTGGACAGTGCAAAGGATATAACACAACTCAAATGTATCCCACGCTTGACAATTTGTTCTGACAAAAATTGCAAATCTTCAACAATGAGAAAAAGAGAGGACAGGGGGGAACATGAGGCAGAAGATGAGAGAATGAAATGAGAGTAGAGAGTGGAAAGGAAAAGGAGATGAAAGGGAAGGAAAGAGAGATCTAAAAAAAAGGGAAACAGTAAAAAAAGTAAAAAGAAAAAATAGTAAATAAATGAGATTTGAAAATACAATTGACTGATGTAAACAACTCAACTTGCCTTTCTCTGGCGTAGAAGCTCAGCCAACAGCTGTCCTGCAAGGCCTTTCTTCTTCCTGAAGAGGTCCATCAGGCTTGGAGCGAAACGGTCAAGTGCATCAAAGAAGTTTTCTCTGAGATTTTTCCCCACCACTCTGTGGAACTCATAATAAATCTGAAACATAAAACACAGCAAACTTTGTATAAGACCATGCTCAAATGGCATTATCAGTGACGCTTAATTTATCCCTTTTCCTGCTCCATGTTGTATTTTTGGTCTGTTACAAAGGAATAAAATCTATATTTAGACAGACTGTGGCTACTTTGTTTGACGTGAAAGATGACACTGTGCTTTTTGTGTGCACCTTTACATGCCACTTAATAAGGAGTTAGATGTCCATGAACAAGGTATAGGAAAGGTTACACCAGTCAGCTTTTACAATCTGAGGAAAGCAGGCAAAAGCGGTCCAGGGCATGAATTTACTTATTAATTTGCTCATTTTATTCAACATTATAATTAGAACACATTCATACAAACCTGATTTTCTGTGAAAAGAGCTGGCCATCGATGGAGCATCTGGCTGATGGCAGGCTTGTCTATCACAACTTCTCTTCTGCGAAGGGCAAATGTGACATCCATTTCTTTCTTCACAAGGGATACATTTGTTTTTTTCTTCATCATTTCATTCACCAGAACTTGGCGAGCTCCTTCCAGGTTGTGGTCATCCATCCCCTCTGGATAGTCAGGCAGGAAATTTATTTCACCTTTCCTTGGCTTCTTGACGTCTTTGTTGGGAGGATCGCCATTTAAAGTGTACCTTCCACGTTTACCACCATTGACAGCGACATCAAGTCGACCAAGATGCCTCATTTTGGTTCTATAGTTACCCATCTTAAACTTGAGACTGTTCTTCCATCCGTCCCAGCCAGTAGATGACCCTGATTCTTTAAGACAAGGATGGGTCTCTACTAAGGCTTTTGCCACAACTTCAAAATCTTCTTTCGTTGGGTATGCTTTAAATGCATACATGGTCTCAGCTAATTTCTCAAGTATGTCATGTTTTAGCTCTTTTGTCACTTTGATATAGGTTGCATCCCTAAGATACACCAGGTTACCTTGACGGAGCCTATACTCGACATCAACTGGAAATTTGGGAATTTCAAATACATCTGGCCACTGTGAACTTCTTTCCGAAGAGGAGGTGGACAGGATCTCCGTGTCGGCCTGGCTGCTTGTGTCAGTAAATAATTCGGGTTGTGCAGAGAATGGTACCAGCTCAATTATCGGGATAATTTTGATAGTTGGTTTCTCTGGGAGTTCAGAGAGATCTGTGAGGTTGCACAACTCGTTGTTAAACTCTGGATCTTGGTATTGTACGGTAAAGCTATAGTTGGCTTGGAGAGTGCCTTTGAGCCAGCCAATCAAATCTTCAAGTGTGGCTGGTGGTGTTGCCATTGTCATCTTCCTTATATCTCCCTCAGAGACAATAACCCTCATCGTTAACTTCTGTGGCACAGCCATCTGGGGGAGAAATGATACAGGTGTTTAGCAAATAACAAATCGTCTCAGAGTCACCATGAGTTCTCCTTGTACCTTGTACGCTGACAATGGGAGAACATCATTTAACTCTGACATCTTGACCACACACATAGTGATTACATCATTACAGTGAAGTTGGTAGGATCTTAAGTGTTCACAGTACCATGCTGTCATCTTCTGACAAACAAAGACAATGTCTGCATTAACTGCAACAATCTTTTTAATCTGAACAAATTCTGGGAGACCTGAACATGAGCCAGCAGTCAGCATCATGTCTACATGATACTTGATTCCATCAACACAAACAGATGACACATCAAGCACCGACTCTGGTGTTGTAATGTTTTGAGCAAGAACCTTCTGAACATTCATAGGCAAAGAGGCAAGCAAAATCGGGGTAACCTTTGTCATCTCAACTGATGGTTTGAAAAATGAACTACAGTCAAGATGGTAACTGACTGCTTTCTGGTGTTTGGAAGCCAGTGTCATGGCAACATTCTTGAAGTTCTGAGCATTGCGGATTGCCCTTTTAAAGAACTTATGTTTTCCTTCAAAACGCATTGTCCAGACCTCAGACAGGGGACCAAATTTTCTTATTAGTTGAGGGTAATGTTCTATATAGTGATGCTTTGGCCTTAAATGAAAACCTGGAAATACTGACTGCAGCAACTGCCTGTGTTCTGATATTTTACACTCTAGGAAATGCAGTGTCTCTTCAGTATGCCTTGGTGCCACAGCAAGCTCAGTGATGTCTTTCAAAAGCATGAGAATTTCCCATGTGTTGTCACCCTCAGGAACACAGTGACCAATAAGAAATGGAAGTAACCTTATGAGACACCAATTCTCATGTGCATTTCCACCAATGGTCCCTTTGGAGGAAAATCCCTTTCCAATCATCTGAGGTCGGTCTGTTTTGTCAGTGTATGTGTAGTTAAAATACCTGATGGTCTGATTGAGCATATCTAGTGTGAAATACCTCTTGCCTATTAGGTCTGTAAGACACAGGGACAACTCAGCTGGAACAATGCCTTCCAAGACATCATGCAGGATGTCAGGAGGGTACCCAGTGATCACATGAAAGTGCTCAAGATTCTCAGTTAAAGGACATGCTCCTTTCACACCATAGGTCCGACTCAATCCTGGGTCCTCGCTCACCTCCTGCACCTGCTTATCATGGGACTCTTTGTCTCGCAGTTGAAAGAAACCAGAACATACCTCCTGTTTTTGAGCGTCGCTACTGCTGGCTGAACAGAATCTGCAGAACTTGTCAACAGCGAAGCTCTCAAAGAATCCTGCAAGGGAGTGAGCACCAAGATTATCAGCTGCAACATACAAAACTGTACCTTTCACACTTGCACCTACCTGATCAAGGTAAACACCATTTTGCTCCAGAAACCTAAGATCGTAGATTAGAGGTTGCAGAACCTTTGCGTAACCACACTCTTTGACTGTGGAGGTATTGCACAATATAGCAAGCTGGATCGAGTTTAGGGTTGACCTATATTTTGAAGGTATGTTGGCAATAACCCAGTATACTGCACACATTTTGTGTTTCAGTTTTGATGTCCCAAGAGGATTGGCTACTTCAAAGTCATCAATGTATAGACCAAGAGCAACTGTAAACTCATCCATTACGAGAAGTGAATTTTCTGTAAAGTACTGCCCATCTACATATGATCTGTATTCTGCTGGGATGTGGACTTTTTCTGACATAGCTTTGTCTAAAACATCAGTTTTATTAAGTAGCTTCTGTAGCATGGGAATGATGGGAACATATGCGAGAGGTTTTTTGCCTTGTTTCACAACATACTCTACAGGGTTTACCAGCGGAAACTCTCTGCGTACATAGGCTGCTCTCTTTTTAGCAGTTCCTAAGGGTCCATCTTTGACACAATATGTCATGATGCTACTTTCTGACACAGCGCTAATAACTTCTTTTACAATTGTTTCATCCATGTCAGCATAATATTTCTTTAGTACGGCCTTGACTTTGGTTTGAAGAAGTGGCTGTGACAACTTATCGATTTGACAAAGTTGTTGTATTACTTCTTGCACAGAACTTTCTGGTATGTGTAGAACAGTTTGCATTTTTAGCATAAGCGATGCTAAGTTGTGCTCCAGCTGTTTTTGTAAATCATGAAGATCACTATCACTGGTTACTTCACTCACTTCTTCGAAGTCCCCCATATCACCATCTGACAATTCCTCTTGTGCAGCCCTGTTGTCATGGCTTACAATATGATCATTACCAATGATTTCTGCCTTAAACCTCTTAAAGTTTTGTTCCTTGTGTACTTTACTCTTATGTGCTTTGAAAGTGGAGTAAACACTGCTTTCAAAGTTACAGTCTTTGTAAGGACACCTGACTTTATGGTTTACTCTTAAATGTGCAGAATGCAAATGAGTAAAGAAGTCATTCTCAGAACAAGACTCAGAAAACCCACATGACATACAGCTAAACGTACCTGGTACATCTACACCTCGTTGCTGATCCAGGGTTTTGGTGTGAATGCGGGATAAGTGCACTTTTAGGGCATTTAGTGATTTGAATGTGCATAAACATTCCTGATGCAAACAAGGAAATGGTTGTGTTCTTGAATAACTCCCATGTTTTAGTCTATAGTGTTTAAATAGCTGTGCTCTCTTTTCATAGCTAAGAGGACAGTACTTACATTTCCAAAGCATTGTAATCACAGTTGTAACTGAAACATTAACAGTGTGTAATGTTAAATCTGTGTTTACCTAATTTTCCCTTCAGATAAGCATTCATGAAGTATTCACAGCCAATATGGTCGAGTAACGTACAACTGGCGTTAAAATGTCATAGTTTTGTCCCATGCATTAACTACAATAAACCATTTCGCTCATTTGTTTGATCTGAATAATGAACCCTAACCTAACCTAGATGCTTTCAAGTCATGGTCGTCTCAAAATGCAACAGCACTTACCAGATTGAGTAAATCGTGACACAGCAGCACGCCTTTCTTTCTCTCTCCTTCTCTCTTGTGCAATGTGGAAGACCGCGTTTTCTGTGCTGTCGGTCAAGTGCAGCTAACAGCTAGTGAGCACTCAGCTAACAGGGGAAGAAATGTAAATTCTAACGTTAGCTACTTAAACGTACAATGATTAAAACTATGATATGATTGTGGGGCTGAGTACTTACATGATCCGAAACGTTTTTAGAAGTGGCCCATCCAAATCCAGAGATCTCCACAGTGATAAAATTAACTTTAGCTAACAGATGAAAATGACGTGAAACTGGTAAAAATACATGTCCGCTGCTCCAAAAGTTAAAACAAACATTTCCACCGACAGTCGGGATCCACAGAGAACAAACGTTGGCTGAAGCTCACTCACTCTAAATTTCAGCAAAAGCCGCATGTAAATGCTGCTGATCTGTGAAGTTAAAATGGTGGCCCTTCTCAGCGCCTAGAAAAAGAGGGCGTGGTCATGACTAAAACTTAGCGATTTAAGGCCATTCAACTTAAACTTATTAACACTTTTGACGATGTCTACAAATTAGTAGAATATACTTAATATTTTTTAGTAATGCACTTAAACTTAAATTATTTACGTACATTGTAATTAAAACATTTAATTAAATACAAAGTCCGGGCTAACAGTGTGTCATTTTCAGAAAAACAGCTTAACCTGTCACATATGATCATTTTGGGAAAACTTACACACAGAATACATACCAAATTTACTATACACATATAAGATAATATATGTACAGAAAGTATTTGGTCACACATGTTTTGTAATAACACATTCTGTGGTTCAGGTACAGCTGCTGTGATTACACACTTGGCCAGTAGGTGGTTTCATGTGCACATGAAGCTTCGAGAAATGAACCCTTTCAATGCCTCATGAGGTTCATCTCACCATCACTAGTTTGGATCTCCAGATGAGCTGGCTCCTTGTAGAGCTCCTCCTCTCTCTGCTGTAAGTGCTGCAGGACAACAGTGTGTCCCTCCACTCCTCCCCACTCTTTTGACTGGACCACAGCATTTGGCAGCTCTGCAAAGACATGAAACTGTCCCACAAGATCTGTTTATATAATAGATTTAGGCATTTTACTTAAAAATAATATTTATATTTTGAAAATATTTAACTTGCACTTCTTTATCTGTCAAGAAATAAACAGGAAATATCTTAAGACATCAGGTGCACACAATTTCGAGGCATCTCTTATGTGAAATCAAAAATATTTGAAGTTAAAACTGTAGACATTAAAATGAATGTATTGGAATGTGCAGACAGGTCCTGTCTTAGTCCTGTTTTAGTCCCGTTTTAGTCCTGCTTTAGTCCTGTCTTAGTTCTGTTTTAGTCCCGTTTTAGTTCTGCTTTAGTCCCGTTTTAGTCCTGCTTTAGTCCCGTTTTAGTCCTGCTTTAGTCCCGTTTTAGTCCTGCTTTAGTCCTGTCTTAGTCCTGTTTTAGTCCCGTTTTAGTTCTGCTTTAGTCCTGCTTTAGTCCTGTTTTAGTCCCGTTTTAGTCCTGCTTTAGTCCCGTTTTAGTTCTGCTTTAGTCCCGTCTTAGTCCCGTTTTAGTTCTGCTTTAGTCCCATTTTAGTTCTGCTTTAGTCCCGTTTTAGTCCTGCTTTAGTCCTGTCTTAGTCCTGCTTTAGTCCCGTTTTAGTTCTGCTTTAGTCCTGTCTTAGTCCTGCTTTAGTCCCGTTTTAGTTCTGCTTTAGTCCCGTTTTAGTTCTGCTTTAGTCCTGTCTTAGTCCTGTTTTAGTCCCGTTTTAGTTCTGCTTTAGTCCCGTTTTAGTTCTGCTTTAGTCCTGTCTTAGTTCTGTTTTAGTCCCGTTTTAGTTCTGCTTTAGTCCCGTTTTAGTTCTGCTTTAGTCCCGTTTTAGTCCTGCTTTAGTCCTGTCTTAGTCCTGCTTTAGTCCCGTTTTAGTTCTGCTTTAGTCCTGTCTTAGTCCTGTTTTAGTCCCGTTTTAGTTCTGCTTTAGTCCCATTTTAGTTCTGCTTTAGTCCCGTTTTAGTCCTGCTTTAGTCCTGTCTTAGTCCTGCTTTAGTCCCGTTTTAGTCCTGCTTTAGTCCTGTCTTAGTCCCGTTTTAGTCCCGTTTTAGTTCTGCTTTAGTCCCGTTTTAGTCCTGCTTTAGTCCTGCTTTAGTCCTGTCTTAGTCGTGTCTTAGTCCTGCTTTAGTCCTGCTTTAGTCCTGCTGTAGTCCTGCTGTAGTCCTGCTGTAGTCCTGTCTTAGTCGGTGCTTTAGTCCGGGTTTAGGCCTCCTTTAGTCCTGTCTTAGTCCTGTCTTAGTCCTGTCTTAGTCCTGTCTTAGTCCTGTCTTAGTCCTGTCTTAGTCCTGCTTTAGTCCTGCTTTAGTCCTGCTTTAGTCCTGCTTTAGTCCTGCTTTAGTCCTGCTTTAGTCAGTGCTTTAGTCCTGGTTTAGGCCTGTCTTAATCCTGCTTTAGTCCTGTCTTAGTCCTGCTTTAGTCAGTGCTTTAGTCCTGGTTTAGGCCTGTCTTAATCCTGCTTTAGTCCTGTCTTAGTCCTGCTTTAGTCCTGCTTTAGTCCTGCTTTAGTCCTGTCTTAGTCCTGCTTTAGTCAGTGCTTTAGTCCTGGTTTAGGCCTGTCTTAATCCTGCTTTAGTCCTGGATTAGGCCTGCTTTAGTCTGGGTTTAGGCCTCCTTTAGTCCTGTCTTAGTCCTGACTTAGTCCTGTCTTAGTCCTGACTTAGTCCTGACTTAGTCCTGCTTTAGTCCTGCTTTAGTCCTGCTTTAGTCCTGCTTTAGTCCTGTCTTAGTCAGTGCTTTAGTCCTGGTTTAGGCCTGTCTTAATCCTGCTTTAGTCCTGGATTAGGCCTGCTTTAGTCTGGGTTTAGGCCTCCTTTAGTCCTGTCTTAGTCCTGACTTAGTCCTGTCTTAGTCCTGTCTTAGTCCTGTCTTAGTCCTGTCTTAGTCCTGTCTTAGTCCTGTCTTAGTCCTGTCTTAGTCCTGCTTTAGTCCTGCTTTAGTCCTGCTTTAGTCCTGCTTTAGTCCTGCTTTAGTCCTGCTTTAGTCAGTGCTTTAGTCCTGGTTTAGGCCTGTCTTAATCCTGCTTTAGTCCTGAATTAGGCCTGCTTTAGTCCGGGTTTAGGCCTCCTTTAGTCCTGACTTAGTCCTGACTTAGTCCTGACTTAGTCCTGACTTAGTCCTGACTTAGTCCTGCCTTAGTCCTGCTTTAGTCCTGCTTTAGTCCTGCTTTAGTCCTGCTTTAGTCCTGCTTTAGTCCTGACTTAGTCCTGACTTAGTCCTGACTTAGTCCTGTCTTAGTCCTGTCTTAGTCCTGTCTTAGTCCCGTTTTAGTTCTGCTTTAGTCCCGTTTTAGTCCTGCTTTAGTCCTGTCTTAGTCCTGCTTTAGTCCTGCTTTAGTCCTGCTTTAGTCCTGGTTTAGGCCTGTCTTAATCCTGCTTTAGTCCTGGATTAGGCCTGCTTTAGTCTGGGTTTAGGCCTCCTTTAGTCCTGTCTTAGTCCTGTCTTAGTCCTGTCTTAGTCCTGTCTTAGTCCTGTCTTAGTCCTGTCTTAGTCCTGCTTTAGTCCTGTCTTAGTCCTGCTTTAGTCCTGCTTTAGTCCTGCTTTAGTCCTGCTTTAGTCCTGCTTTAGTCCTGACTTAGTCCTGTCTTAGTCCTGTCTTAGTCGTGTCTTAGTCCTGCTGTAGTCCTGCTGTAGTCCTGCTGTAGTCCTGCTGTAGTCCTGCTGTAGTCCTGTCTTAGTCGGTGCTTTAGTCCGGGTTTAGTCCTGCTTTAGTCCTGTCTTAGTCCTGTCTTAGTCCTGTCTTAGTCCTGCTGTAGTCCTGCTGTAGTCCTGCTGTAGTCCTGCTGTAGTCCTGCTGTAGTCCTGCTGTAGTCCCGTTTTAGTTCTGCTTTAGTCCCGTTTTAGTCCTGCTTTAGTCCCGTTTTAGTCCTGCTTTAGTCCTGTCTTAGTCCTGCTTTAGTCAGTGCTTTAGTCCTGGTTTAGGCCTGTCTTAATCCTGCTTTAGTCCTGGATTAGGCCTGCTTTAGTCTGGGTTTAGGCCTCCTTTAGTCCTGTCTTAGTCCTGTCTTAGTCCTGTCTTAGTCCTGTCTTAGTCCTGTCTTAGTCCTGTCTTAGTCCTGTCTTAGTCCTGCTTTAGTCCTGTCTTAGTCCTGCTTTAGTCCTGCTTTAGTCCTGCTTTAGTCCTGCTTTAGTCCTGCTTTAGTCCTGACTTAGTCCTGTCTTAGTCCTGTCTTAGTCCTGTCTTAGTCGTGTCTTAGTCCTGCTGTAGTCCTGTCTTAGTCGTGTCTTAGTCCTGCTGTAGTCCTGCTGTAGTCCTGCTGTAGTCCTGCTGTAGTCCTGCTGTAGTCCTGTCTTAGTCGGTGCTTTAGTCCGGGTTTAGTCCTGTCTTAGTCCTGTCTTAGTCCTGTCTTAGTCCTGCTGTAGTCCTGCTGTAGTCCTGCTGTAGTCCTGCTGTAGTCCTGCTGTAGTCCTGCTGTAGTCCTGTCTTAGTCGGTGCTTTAGTCCGGGTTTAGTCCTGTCTTAGTCCTGTCTTAGTCCTGCTTTAGTCCTGCTTTAGTCCTGCTTTAGTCCTGTCTTAGTCCTGTCTTAGTCCTGTCTTAGTCCTGCTGTAGTCCTGCTGTAGTCCCGTTTTAGTTCTGCTTTAGTCCCGTTTTAGTCCTGCTTTAGTCCCGTTTTAGTCCTGCTTTAGTCCTGTCTTAGTCCTGCTTTAGTCAGTGCTTTAGTCCTGGTTTAGGCCTGTCTTAATCCTGCTTTAGTCCTGGATTAGGCCTGCTTTAGTCTGGGTTTAGGCCTCCTTTAGTCCTGTCTTAGTCCTGCTTTAGTCCTGCTTTAGTCCTGCTTTAGTCCTGCTTTAGTCCTGCTTTAGTCCTGCTTTAGTCCTGCTTTAGTCCTGCTTTAGTCCTGCTTTAGTCCTGTCTTAGTCCTGCTTTAGTCAGTGCTTTAGTCCTGGTTTAGGCCTGTCTTAATCCTGCTTTAGTCCTGGATTAGGCCTGCTTTAGTCTAGGTTTAGTCCTGGTTGAGTCCTGACTTAGTCCTGACTTAGTCCAGACTTAGTCTAGACTTAGTCCAGACTTAGTCCAGACTTAGTCCTGGTTTAGTCCTGACTTAGTCCAGACTTAGTCCTGGTTTAGTCCTGACTTAGTCCTGGTTTAGTCCTGACTTAGTCCTGGTTTAGTCCCTTCTTAGTCCCGCTTTAGTCCCGCTTTAGTCCCGCTTTAGTCCCGCTTTAGTCCCGCTTTAGTCGGTGCTTTAGTCCTGTCTTAGTCGGTGCTTTAGTCCGGGTTTAGGCCTCCTTTAGTCCTGTCTTAGTCCTGTCTTAGTCCTGCTTTAGTCCCGTTTTAGTTCTGCTTTAGTCCTGTTTTAGTCCTGCTTGAGTCCCATTTTAGTCCTGCTTTAGTCCTGTCTTAGTCCTGCTTTAGTCAGTGCTTTAGTCCTGGTTTAGGCCTGTCTTAATCCTGCTTTAGTCCTGGATTAGGCCTGCTTTAGTCTGGGTTTAGGCCTCCTTTAGTCCTGTCTTAGTCGGTGCTTTAGTCCTGCTCTAGTCCTGCTTTAGTCCTGTCTTAGTCCTGTCTTAGTCCTGTCTTAGTCCTGTCTTAGTCCTGCTTTAGTCCTGCTTTAGTCCTGCTTTAGTCCTGCTTTAGTCCTGCTTTAGTCCTGTCTTAGTCCTGTCTTAGTCCTGCTTTAGTACTGCTTTAGTCCTGTTTTAGTCTTGGTTTAGTCCTGTTTTAGTCTTGGTTTAATCCTGCTTTAGTCCTGCTTTAGGCCTGTCTTAGTCGGTGCTTTAGTCCTGCTCTAGTCCTGCTTTAGTCCTGTCTTAGTCCTGTCTTAGTCCTGCTTTAGTCCTGCTTGAGTCCCATTTTAGTCCTGCTTTAGTCCTGTCTTAGTCCTGCTTTAGTCAGTGCTTTAGTCCTGGTTTAGGCCTGTCTTAATCCTGCTTTAGTCCTGGATTAGGCCTGCTTTAGTCTGGGTTTAGGCCTCCTTTAGTCCTGTCTTAGTCCTGACTTAGGCCTGTCTTAGTCCTGCTTTAGTCCTGCTTTAGTCCTGCTTTAGTCCTGTCTTAGTCCTGTCTTAGTCCTGTCTTAGTCCTGTCTTAGTCCTGTCTTAGTCCTGTCTTAGTCCTGTCTTAGTCCTGTCTTAGTCCTGCTTTAGTCCTGCTTTAGTCCTGCTTTAGTCCTGCTTTAGTCCTGTCTTAGTCGGTGCTTTAGTCCTGCTCTAGTCCTGCTTTAGTCCTGTCTTAGTCAGTCCTTTAGTCCGGGTTTAGGCCTCCTTTAGTCCTGTCTTAGTCCTGTCTTAGTCCTGCTTTAGTCCTAGTTTAGTCCTAGTTTAGTCCCGGCTTTAGTCCTAGTTTAGTCCTAGTTTAGTCCTGCTTTAGTCCTGCTTTAGTCCTGCTTTAGTCCCTGCTTTAGTCCCTGGTTTAGTCCCTGGTTTAGTCCCTGGTTTAGGTCCTGGTTTAGGTCCTGGTTTAGGTCCTGGTTTAGGTCCTGGTTTAGTCCTAGTTTAGTCCTAGTTTAGTCCTAGTTTAGTCCTGCTTTAGTCCTGCTTTAGTCCTGCTTTAGTCCTGCTTTAGTCCTGTCTTAGTCAGTGCTTTAGTCCTGGATTAGGCCTGCTTTAGGCCTCCTTTAGTCCTGTCTTAGTCCTGTCTTAGTCCTGTCTTAGTCCTGTCTTAGTCCTGTCTTAGTCCTGCTTTAGTCCTGCTTTAGTCCTGCTTTAGTCCTGCTTTAGTCCTGCTTTAGTCCTGCTTTAGTCCTGCTTTAGTCCTGCTTTAGTCAGTGCTTTAGTCCTGGTTTAGGCCTGTCTTAATCCTGCTTTAGTCCTGGATTAGGCCTGCTTTAGTCTGGGTTTAGGCCTCCTTTAGTCCTGTCTTAGTCCTGTCTTAGTCCTGTCTTAGTCCTGTCTTAGTCCTGTCTTAGTCCTGCTTTAGTCCTGCTTTAGTCCTGCTTTAGTCCTGCTTTAGTCCTGCTTTAGTCCTGCTTTAGTCCTGCTTTAGTCAGTGCTTTAGTCCTGGTTTAGGCCTGTCTTAATCCTGCTTTAGTCCTGAATTAGGCCTGCTTTAGTCCGGGTTTAGGCCTCCTTTAGTCCTGACTTAGTCCTGACTTAGTCCTGACTTAGTCCTGACTTAGTCCTGACTTAGTCCTGACTTAGTCCTGTCTTAGTCCTGTCTTAGTCCTGTTTAGTCCGGGTTTAGGCCTCCTTTAGTCCTGTCTTAGTCCTGTCTTAGTCCTGTCTTAGTCCTGTCTTAGTCCTGTCTTAGTCCTGTCTTAGTCCTGTCTTAGTCCTGTCTTAGTCCTGCTTTAGTCCCGTTTTAGTTCTGCTTTAGTCCCGTTTTAGTCCTGCTTTAGTCCTGTCTTAGTCCTGCTTTAGTCCTGCTTTAGTCCTGGTTTAGGCCTGTCTTAATCCTGCTTTAGTCCTGGATTAGGCCTGCTTTAGTCTGGGTTTAGGCCTCCTTTAGTCCTGTCTTAGTCCTGTCTTAGTCCTGTCTTAGTCCTGTCTTAGTCCTGTCTTAGTCCTGTCTTAGTCCTGTCTTAGTCCTGCTTTAGTCCTGTCTTAGTCCTGCTTTAGTCCTGCTTTAGTCCTGCTTTAGTCCTGCTTTAGTCCTGCTTTAGTCCTGACTTAGTCCTGTCTTAGTCTGGGTTTAGTCCTGCTTTAGTCCTGCTTTAGTCCTGCTTTAGTCCTGCTTTAGTCCTGTCTTAGTCCTGTCTTAGTCCTGTCTTAGTCCTGCTGTAGTCCTGCTGTAGTCCTGCTGTAGTCCTGCTGTAGTCCTGTCTTAGTCGGTGCTTTAGTCCGGGTTTAGTCCTGTCTTAGTCCTGTCTTAGTCCTGTCTTAGTCCTGCTGTAGTCCTGCTGTAGTCCTGCTGTAGTCCTGCTGTAGTCCTGCTGTAGTCCTGCTGTAGTCCTGTCTTAGTCGGTGCTTTAGTCCGGGTTTAGTCCTGCTTTAGTCCTGTCTTAGTCCTGTCTTAGTCCTGTCTTAGTCCTGCTGTAGTCCTGCTGTAGTCCTGCTGTAGTCCTGCTGTAGTCCTGCTGTAGTCCTGCTGTAGTCCTGCTGTAGTCCCGTTTTAGTTCTGCTTTAGTCCCGTTTTAGTCCTGCTTTAGTCCCGTTTTAGTCCTGCTTTAGTCCTGCTTTAGTCCTGCTTTAGTCAGTGCTTTAGTCCTGGTTTAGGCCTGTCTTAATCCTGCTTTAGTCCTGGATTAGGCCTGCTTTAGTCTGGGTTTAGGCCTCCTTTAGTCCTGTCTTAGTCCTGCTTTAGTCCTGCTTTAGTCCTGCTTTAGTCCTGCTTTAGTCCTGCTTTAGTCCTGCTTTAGTCCTGCTTTAGTCCTGCTTTTGTCAGTGCTTTAGTCAGTGCTTTAGTCAGTGCTTTAGTCAGTGCTTTAGTCCTGGTTTAGGCCTGTCTTAATCCTGCTTTAGTCCTGTCTTAGTCGTGCTTTAGTCCGGGTTTAGGCCTCCTTTAGTCCCGACTTAGTCCCGACTTAGTCCCGACTTAGTCCCGACTTAGTCCCGACTTAGTCCCGACTTAGTCCCGACTTAGTCCCGACTTAGTCCCGTCTTAGTCCCGTCTTAGTCCCGTCTTAGTCCCGTCTTAGTCCCGCTTTAGTCCCGCTTTAGTCCCGCTTTAGTCCCGCTTTAGTCCCGCTTTAGTCCTGCTTTAGTCCTGCTTTAGTCCTGCTTTAGTCCTGCTTTAGTCCTGTCTTAGTCGGTGCTTTAGTCCGGGTTTAGGCCTCCTTTAGTCCTGTCTTAGTCCTGTCTTAGTCCTGCTTTAGTCCCGTTTTAGTTCTGCTTTAGTCCCGTTTTAGTCCTGCTTGAGTCCCATTTTAGTCCTGCTTTAGTCCTGCTTTAGTCAGTGCTTTAGTCCTGGTTTAGGCCTGTCTTAATCCTGCTTTAGTCCTGGATTAGGCCTGCTTTAGTCTGGGTTTAGGCCTCCTTTAGTCCTGTCTTAGTCCTGACTTAGTCCTGCTTTAGTCCTGCTTTAGTCCTGCTTTAGTCCTGCTTTAGTCCTGCTTTAGTCCTGCTTTAGTCCTGTCTTAGTCCTGTCTTAGTCCTGTCTTAGTCCTGTCTTAGTCCTGTCTTAGTCCTGTCTTAGTCCTGCTTTAGTCCTGCTTTAGTCCTGCTTTAGTCCTGCTTTAGTCCTGTCTTAGTCGGTGCTTTAGTCCTGCTTTAGTCCTGCTTTAGTCCTGCTTTAGTCCTGTCTTAGTCGGTCCTTTAGTCCGGGTTTAGGCCTCCTTTAGTCCTGTCTTAGTCCTGGCTTAGTCCTGTCTTAGTCTTGCTTTAGTCCTAGTTTAGTCCTGTCTTAGTCCTGTTCTAGTCCTAGTTTAGCCCTGTCTTAGTCCTGTTTAGTCCGGGTTTAGGCCTCCTTTAGTCCTGTCTTAGTCCTGGCTTAGTCCTGCTTTAGTCCCGTTTTAGTTCTGCTTTAGTCCCGTTTTAGTTCTGCTTTAGTCCTGTTTTAGTCCTGCTTGAGTCCCATTTTAGTCCTGCTTTAGTCCTGCTTTAGTCCTGCTTTAGTCCTGTCTTAGTCCTGCTTTAGTCAGTGCTTTAGTCCTGGTTTAGGCCTGTCTTAATCCTGCTTTAGTCCTGGATTAGGCCTGCTTTAGTCTGGGTTTAGGCCTCCTTTAGTCCTGTCTTAGTCCTGTCTTAGTCCTGTCTTAGTCCTGCTTTAGTCCTGCTGTAGTCCTGTTTTAGTCGGTGCTTTAGTCCTAGTTTAGTCCTGTTCTAGTCCTGTCTTAGTCCTGTCTTAGTCCTGTCTTAGTCCTGTCTTAGTCCTGTCTTAGTCCTGTCTTAGTCCTGTCTTAGTCCTGGTTTAGTCCTGTCTTAGTCCTGTCTTAGTCCTGTCTTAGTCCTGCTTTAGTCCCGTTTTAGTTCTGCTTTAGTCCTGTTTTAGTCCTGCTTGAGTCCCATTTTAGTCCTGCTTTAGTCCTGTCTTAGTCCTGCTTTAGTCAGTGCTTTAGTCCTGGTTTAGGCCTGTCTTAATCCAGCTTTAGTCCTGGATTAGGCCTGCTTTAGTCTGGGTTTAGGCCTCCTTTAGTCCTGTCTTAGTCCTGACTTAGGCCTGTCTTAGTCCTGCTTTAGTCCTGCTTTAGTCAGTGCTTTAGTCCTGGTTTAGGCCTGTCTTAATCCTGCTTTAGTCCTGGATTAGGCCTGCTTTAGTCTGGGTTTAGGCCTCCTTTAGTCCTGTCTTAGTCCTGACTTAGGCCTGTCTTAGTCCTGCTTTAGTCCTGCTTTAGTCCTGCTTTAGTCCTGCTTTAGTCCTGCTTTAGTCCTGTCTTAGTCCTGTCTTAGTCCTGTCTTAGTCCTGTCTTAGTCCTGTCTTAGTCCTGCTTTAGTCCTGCTTTAGTCCTGCTTTAGTCCTGCTTTAGTCCTGCTTTAGTCCTGTCTTAGTCGGTGCTTTAGTCCTGCTCTAGTCCTGCTTTAGTCCTGTCTTAGTCCTGTCTTAGTCCTGCTTTAGTCCCGTTTTAGTTCTGCTTTAGTCCCGTTTTAGTCCTGCTTGAGTCCCATTTTAGTCCTGCTTTAGTCCTGTCTTAGTCCTGCTTTAGTCAGTGCTTTAGTCCTGGTTTAGGCCTGTCTTAATCCTGCTTTAGTCCTGGATTAGGCCTGCTTTAGTCTGGGTTTAGGCCTCCTTTAGTCCTGTCTTAGTCGGTGCTTTAGTCCTGCTCTAGTCCTGCTTTAGTCCTGTCTTAGTCCTGTCTTAGTCCTGACTTAGGCCTGTCTTAGTCCTGCTTTAGTCCTGCTTTAGTCCTGCTTTAGTCCTGCTTTAGTCCTGCTTTAGTCCTGTCTTAGTCCTGTCTTAGTCCTGCTTTAGTCCTGCTTTAGTCCTGCTTTAGTCCTGCTTTAGTCCTGCTTTAGTCCTGCTTTAGTCCTGCTTTAGTCCTGCTTTAGTCCTGTCTTAGTCGGTGCTTTAGTCCTGCTCTAGTCCTGCTTTAGTCCTGTCTTAGTCCTGTCTTAGTCCTGCTTTAGTCCTGCTTGAGTCCCATTTTAGTCCTGCTTTAGTCCTGTCTTAGTCCTGCTTTAGTCAGTGCTTTAGTCCTGGTTTAGGCCTGTCTTAATCCTGCTTTAGTCCTGGATTAGGCCTGCTTTAGTCTGGGTTTAGGCCTCCTTTAGTCCTGTCTTAGTCCTGACTTAGGCCTGTCTTAGTCCTGCTTTAGTCCTGCTTTAGTCCTGCTTTAGTCCTGTCTTAGTCCTGTCTTAGTCCTGTCTTAGTCCTGTCTTAGTCCTGTCTTAGTCCTGTCTTAGTCCTGTTTTAGTCCTGCTTTAGTCCTGCTTTAGTCCTGCTTTAGTCCTGCTTTAGTCCTGCTTTAGTCCTGTCTTAGTCGGTGCTTTAGTCCTGCTCTAGTCCTGCTTTAGTCCTGTCTTAGTCGGTCCTTTAGTCCGGGTTTAGGCCTCCTTTAGTCCTGTCTTAGTCCTGTCTTAGTCCTGCTTTAGTCCTAGTTTAGTCCTAGTTTAGTCCCGGCTTTAGTCCTAGTTTAGTCCTAGTTTAGTCCTGCTTTAGTCCTGCTTTAGTCCTGCTTTAGTCCCTGCTTTAGTCCCTGGTTTAGTCCCTGGTTTAGTCCCTGGTTTAGGTCCTGGTTTAGGTCCTGGTTTAGGTCCTGGTTTAGTCCTAGTTTAGTCCTAGTTTAGTCCTAGTTTAGTCCTGCTTTAGTCCTGCTTTAGTCCTAGTTTAGTCCTAGTTTAGTCCTAGTTTAGTCCTAGTTTAGTCCTAGTTTAGTCCTAGTTTAGCCCTAGTTTAGTCCTGATAAATACACTTTACTGTATTGTCTTTAAAAAGAACCCAACAAGTTAAAGTACATAAGAAGACAAAATGAAGATCTTTGGTTCAAAATCTGATGAAACAAATGATCTTCCACAGACACATACACGTTTTTCTCAGTTTATGGACAGACCTTATGTGAAGCTCAGAACCTCCAGCATTCCCTCCCTAAGCTGCAGCAGCTGCACTAGCATTGACTCATGACTGGCTACAGGTTCTGGGGTTTAGGTAGTGACCGTTCAGATCAGAGAGAGGCATTTTAGGTTTAAACCAACTGGATTTCAGCATTGAACCTGGCAACCCAGATGAGCCTGTTTACTTCATATCTGTGGACACAGTTTATGGACTTTAAAATCAAAATCTTATACACAGTTCCCTTAAACGCACACATTTTCATTTCCTTTCCTGTAAAATGGAGCATATTAGATGTTTCACCATATATAAAGTTATGTTTGAATCAATTTTGGCTTTTGTTTTATAATGTAACAATAACGTTCAGTCTCCTTGTTTGTGCAGGTGAGGAGTTCTTGAAGATTGAGGATGAGGATGACCAGGGCTGGTGTCGAGGGATGAAGGACGAGGGCTGGGAGGGGCTCTATCCTGCAAACTATGTGGAGGTGGTTTAGTTTCAGATTATTATGTACCACTTTAAATATTTGTGATCAGGCATAGCTTTATGACCATGGACTGGGAGAACAATGAAAATGTATTTCTTCAGCATGTGAGTTAGACCTGGTTTTATCATGTTTTTATCATGATTCAGTCCTGGGTTAGACCTGGTTTAGATCTGGGTTAGACCTGGTTTAGATCTGGTTTAGTCCTGGTTTAATCCTGGATTAGACCTAGTTCAGTCCTGGTTTAGATCTAGTTTAGTCCTGGTTTTATCATGATTTTTTCATGATTCAGTCCTGGGTTAGACCTGGTTTAGATCTGGTTTAGAGATGGTTCAGTCCTGGTTCAGATCTGGTTTAGTCTTGGGTTAGACCTGGTTCAGTCCTGGTTTAGTCCTAGTTTAGTCCAGCTCTTTTGTGTTGTTCATGGTTTTTAAAGGTCAGAATGTGTCAAAGGTGCTTTAGACCTGCTTTACTTCATTTTAAACGTTTTACAGTGGTCCAAAGTCGGTTGCTGGTTTAGTTGAGATTTAGACCTGGTTCAGACCTGGTTTGGGTCTGGTTTTGTTATAATGCTATGCCTGATCACGATATTGTACTTTATTTAAAATGTGGAGTTCACAAACCAAAGCTGCCATAATAGCGAGCTCCAAACCTGTGAAAATCTGCAGGCTGATGTTTCTTGAAGGACTTTAAACATTGATGCTTTTTATGCATAAGCCACTTGTGTTGAAGCCATATAAATATTTAGCTTTAATGCTGGACTTTACGGTACACATTTGTCGCTGAAATGTCATAGGAATTTTGACTCTTTTTTTTTTACTCTTGGCACCTCAACACATTGAATGGAAGTGCTTAAGAGACTGAGGATAACACCACTTGTAGCAGATGTGTTGCCAGACTAAAAATGTACAATTGTACTAAAAAAGTTAAAGGGCCCATAGGATATTTTCTGATCTGTTCTAATGTCTCCTCATCACAAACAGACCTGGAGTTGTGTTTTGTTTCATTCACACATGTTCACACACACAAACCCTGCTGTGTTGTTCTCTCAAACTCAAAACACTCTGTTCCACCTTGTGATGTCATGTGGCAATACATGAAGTGCTTCAGTGTGTTTTTAAACTCCATACACCTTCACTAGAGTCATTTTAATGATTTCAGACCTGGAATTTCCGATCTCTTTATTTTATGAATGTAAAAGGAGCTGTTAACTTGAAAACAACATGACATCACAAGGTGGAACAGAGCATTTTGAGCTCTCCAGATGTAGACAGACTGAAACTGCTCAGACTAAAACTTGTCAGGATGAAACAAAACACAACTCCTGGTTTGTTTTTGAGGAGGTAACAACATTATAACTTGACTTAAAGTCGATCCAAGTCAATTTTGCATAATATAGGATCTTTATTTTTTTGGATATATACATATATATATATATATATATATATATACACATATATACATATATATATATATATATATATATATATATATATACACATATATACATATATATATACTCAACAAAAATATAAACGCAACACTTTTGTTTTTGCTCCCATTTTTCCTGAGATGGACCCAAAGATCCAAAATTCACTCCAGATACACAACACTACCATTTCTCTCAAACATTGTTCACAAATCTGTTCAAATGTGTGACAGCGAGCACCTCCGGCCCGCCGAGACAATCCACCCCACCTCACAGGTGCGCCACATCAAGATGCCGATCCGACATCATGACCAGTGCACAGGTGCGCCCCAGACTGCCCACAATAAAAGGCCACCCCGAAATGTGCATTTTTTTTTTTTTTGCTTTATTGGGGGTCTGGGGACTCAGAACCAGTCAGTATCTGGTGTGACCACCATTTGCCTCATGCAGTGCAACACATCTTCTTCACATAGAGTTTATCAGATTGTCAGTTGTGGCCTGTGGAATGTTGGTCCACTCCTCTTCAATGGCTGTGCGAAGTTGCTGGATATTAGTGGGAGCTGGTACACGCTGTCGTATACGCCGCTCAAGCACATCCCAAACATGCTCAATGGGTGACATGTCCGGTGAGTATGCTGGCCATGCAAGAACTGGGACATTTTCAGCTTCCATGAACTGTGTACAGATCCTTGCAACATGGGGCCGTGCATTATCTTGCTGAAACATGAGGTGATGTTCATGGATGTATGGCACAACAATGGGCCTCAGGATCTCATCACGGTATCTCTGTGCATTCAAAATGCCATCAATAAAATGCACCTGTGTTCTTCGTCCATAACAGCCTTTGAAGAGGAGTGGACCAACATTCCACAGGCCACAACTGACAATCTGATAAACTCTATGCGAAGATGTGTTGCACTGCATGAGGCAAATGGTGGTCACACCAGATACTGACTGGTTCTGAGTCCCCAGACCCCCAATAAAGCAAAAAAAATGCACATTTCGGGGTGGCCTTTTATTGTGGGCAGTCTGGGGTGCACCTGTGCACTGGTCATGATGTCAGATCAGCATCTTGATGTGGCGCACCTGTGAGGTGGGGTGGATTGTCTCGGCGGGGCAGAGGTGCTCGCTGTCACACATTTGGACAGATTTGTGAACAATGTTGAGAGAAATGGTAGTGTTGTGTATCTGGAGTGAATTTTGGATCTTTGGGTCCATCTCAGGAAAAATGGGAGCAAAAACAAAAGTGTTGCGTTTATATTTTTGTTGAGTGTATATACCTTTAACTTGACCTTAGGCCCCAAAATCTTTATTCAAATCTTAATATTGAGGTATAAAATGCAAATTAACACTTTATTATAAAAATGTTATCAGATTACTGTACAGGCATTATGAAATCTTAAAATCACTATAAATAATTCATATTTTCTTCTTATCTGTTTACTTATCTTGTACAAAGTGTCTTCACAAATAAATAGCCACTTTCTCCTTGTCTTTTCATAACTCTTTTCAGTTCATTTTGATATGTTCACTTATCTAAGACATGTTTTCAAAAGTCTGTGGTCTTTTTGAAATAAATTTGTATTGCAATAAGTGGTCACAGTTTTGTTGGTGTGAAATGCAGTGACTTTAAGACGATGGTGGTGCAGTCGTTAAGTGTTTGCCTTCCAACCTGAAGGTATGCAGTTCAAGTCTGATCCAAAGTGCACACTCTCCTTGACTATTGCTCTCACTACTAATACTATTACTACTACTACCTCCAGTTCTGCAGCAGCAACTACTATTAATAGTATTACTTCTACTACTACAAATGATGATGTTTATAATGGTCATTTAGTGCAATATTATCCATTCTTTACTTGCATCTCAGTGGTATAGTCACATTATTAAACAGCTCAGTGCAGAAGTCCCTGATAAACTCCAGCGAGACATTTGAGTTGAGCTGAAGTGAAAAGTGAATCACAGTTTGTCCTACAGCTGTCCATGTCAGAGTGGACCTGTCACACAGCAGAGACAGAGGAGCACAGAGGAGTCATTTAAAACATTATGTACACTTAAAGGCCTGTACTCAATTCCAAGGCCTGCTCCTGTGCTCCAGGATGAGGGCCTCTGTGTGTCCTTCAGACCCTCTCCAGC
Source organism: Paratrypauchen microcephalus (assembly GCA_036785185.1). Lineage (NCBI taxonomy): Eukaryota > Metazoa > Chordata > Actinopteri > Gobiiformes > Gobiidae > Paratrypauchen > Paratrypauchen microcephalus. The sequence goes on from JAVJIX010000242.1 coordinate 1,156,027, forward strand.
CATTGGTAGGATTTCTTGATATCAGCCACTTCAGTTATGTTTCGGTGGTACGCCCCATGTAGGGGTTTGTCCTGCCATGATGGTCCCTCCAGCACCTCTTCCTCTGCACTCCACTGTCTGAGGCATTCCTTGAGCACATCATCTGTCGGGGCCTTGTCCTTGATGTACTTATGGATTTTGGATGTTTCATCCTGGACAGTGTCCAACTTTTCATGCCTGAGACTCTTTCCTGAATGTCTGCCACTGTGACTGGTTCAGGGTGACTCTTCCCTCAGAGCCACCAACCACTGTGCATCAGTGTAATGTGATGCCCCCATATATTTAAATGACTTGGTGGGTCTGCTCTGGTGTTATCCCTTTCGGAGGTCGTGTTGTGTACCTCTTTAGCTGCAGTTTGTTTCAGTGTCCTCTTTAAACTGTGACAGTGAATGCAAAGCTGAATAAATCTGCTCCGATACAAAGGCCACACAGGAATGTGAGTTTCCACTAACACTTCAACACTACACAGATGGAGAGATGGAGAGATGGAAAGAGGAGGAGAGGGGAGAGAGAGGAACAGAGAGAGACAGCATGACAGAGAGAGAGAGAGAGAGAAGGAGAGGGGAGAGACAAAGAATGAGAGAAAATTAAGGAGAGGGAGGGAGGGAAAGAGGGAAAGAGAGAGGAGAAAGAAAAAGAGAAGGAGTGGAAGAGAGGGAGGGAGGAGAGTTAGAGAGTGTCGCTGAATTTTGACTTAAGCCCCAGGGGTGATTCAGACGTCGCTGCGCCTGGTCCCGTACTGCCTTGTATCCCCTGGGCCTTGGGTGAGGCGCGACAGCTCCTCCCCCTCACTTAGGCTAAAGATCCCGTCTACCGATAGTTAGCCCAAACCTGGGTCCGTACACTACTTGATACCGAGGATTAAGTCCCACAAAGAATTTTTTAGGCGTTAATCTAGGATATCGTTCGCTGATCTGGTCAGGCAGGAGACTGGGATATCGGAGGTGTTTTACTTGCTCTCCGGTAACGGTGATTCGCTATACTCTTGCTCCTCCCTCAGAGAGAAGTCTTCCTTTAATTTCGGGGACTATGAATCTATTTCTATATTTTGTCGGTTCCCTGGTGACACAATGAGCTATCTCTTTCCAGAGACCCCACCTAGACAGTGGTCCCGGTCACTCTAGACCGGTGGCATATAATGCGTGACGTTAAACTGCCTATCCTCTCACCTTAGCAGTACCACACACTTTTATAACCTTAGCTTAGCTTTTAGGCAACCACACTCTATCACAAGTCCCAGTTTAAAGTACACACACCCAGAATATAAGTCTAACTCAGACGGTTGGTCTGAGCAATACACTCACCAGAGAAGCAAAAACTTGTCTTTGTTGATTTTAATGAAAAGATGATAAAAAGATGAATACAAAAATAGGTTTTCTTAGCACAGATTGTACACAAATGCCGAAGCACGAATGATTTATCAATCTGAGCTGATGTCCTCAAGGCGAAGAGACAGCAACAGCTCAGAATGATTCTAACACACATGTATTTATACTAAAATCTTGTAAGTCACAATGATTAAGCATTTTTCTGTTTGCGTCATAAAGCAACACTTTGGTTTTTGTGGTTAAACATTTCTACATTTCTAAGTATCATTTAATAATTATCTCCCCCTCAAAGGGGCCTCCAGTTTCCTGCTTAAGGCTTCGCTGGGTTACTTCCTGTCATAAACTAAACACAATATAAACTGATTTATAAAAGTATAAAAACATAAAATAAAAATATGCTAAAGTAAAATAAGCTAATTATAATAAGCTAAAAATACGCATGAGCTCAAGCTGGTACTTAACCCAAAAAGTGACTTTATCCTACATCCCCCTCAGGACCTGCTTGAGCCCCATAAAGAGGTTCCTACACTGTCCCTGAAATGATGCGGACGTCTTCAGGACTCCGTGTCCCCCTCCGGAAATCTTCGTCAGGATCAACACATAAGAGTCTCTGAATGTCACTGTGGTATTAGTACTCCTTTTTAATAGCATCCACTGGATCGACTGAATCCTCCTCGGATGACTCAGCAAACGGCAGGTCTTGCGGCTCGTCAGGATCCGGAAAACTAGCGGCAATCCGGCGGTGGGCAGGGTTAGGTGAGGAAAGAACCAAAGCCTTCAGTCCTTTTCCAACTTCCTTATTACAATATTCGCAATGTTCTCCACACTTGGGTCCATAGTCCTCAGAGCCTGGAGAATCTGGGCCATTAGGTGCATCAGGTGAGGCTGGTGACTCTCGAGGGGATGAAGGTGAATATCTCTGCTCCTCCATCATCTGGAGGGCTCCCTCGTCTTCATTAAAGCCAAGAAACTGCGGAGAGCTCTCTGGGGTGGTCTCCATCCATCTTTCTCCCGTCTCCAAATCCCCTCCGGATCCTTCGGGAATCTCATCAAGGGTATCAAGAGACGGGGTAATCACAGGACGGAGTACACGCATCACAGGCCGTTCATGAGTGCCAATCGGATTCTCTTCGAGCTTGCCCTCCTTCCGCTTGGCGGGAGGCGGCACGCCTACTTCGTTCCCTTCCGACACCCCCGGTGACCGAGTTGCCCAGACCGCCACCCGGGCCAGCAGTACTCGAGTGATCTCATCCAGAATATCTTGGTCACCTGATATTCTGACGCCAATCGGAGTGTCCACACCTGGGTTAGGCATCGGGGCCCTTCTTTTCATGTCACGTTGTCTCCAGCTCTGATCCCGGTTACCGCTTCCTTGTGGCGGTGACGGAAAGTCACGGATGGTAACTGGATCACGTCGGGACCTTGGCAAAGTAGGGCCCGAGTCAGGACTGGCTGCCCTCGCTCCTGCTGCACGCCGAGTTGACCAACTGTGATGCAGTGCCGCAGCATAGCGATGCTCCGGTCCGTCGCCTTCATAAAGGGGGACATGTGCCTCACACCAAGCAGCCCACCATCCATTGCCCTTCTCATGGTACCAGCCCACTGGAAGTATCTGCCGGTTGCCTCCTGCTCTCACCAGATCCTTAATCCACTGCCACTGATCCTCAGTCCAGCCTCCGCGGACCACAGGGGAGGTGCAAAGTTTCCACGAAGCCAGCTTCTTCCGGAGCCATGGTTCTGCCCTAGCACTAAAATCTTTTCCCTGCCAGGGGGCTACTAAAATGAAATTGACTTGCTGCAAAAACAGCCTTTGGGCTATGCCCTTAGCGGGTGGTCTAAGACCTTCATGCATATTATTTGGTCCCCAGGGGTTAGCTGGATCCACCAAATAATCATATTCTGAGTGAACTGGGTTTTCAAATTGGTTCTGTTCTATAGCGCTTACTGTTCCCTTATAAAGTTTTGTGTTGTGGAGGTTGCCATTATTGATCCATCCACAAGTTTCTGGTCCCAAAGCTTTCACATAAACTCTCAGGCATTTCAAAGTCAATGCCGGGAAGTTTATGGACGATGGGAAATTAAAGGCCCAAAGTTCACCCAGTATAACTTTGTCCTCTTTCTCATTAATTGGGATTCCTTCTCTAAGCATACAGACATCAGAGCCCCAGCCTGCAATTTTGTAGGGGAGATTTTGTCTCTGTGTCCAGTACATTCCCTTACCACGCCCTGTTTGAATTGGCACCTGGAGAGTTTGTTCTCCATCGTGAGTGAGGAAAATTACTCCTCTCGTGCATTCTATGTCACATTGAATTGGCCGTTCATTTCCGTCAAATGATCCTAAATACTCAATCAGAGTCGGAGTCGGGTTGACGAGATACATCCAATGTTCCCGCAAATCCTTAGGATTGGTAATGTTTTGTTCTGGGGAGGTTCCTTTGACCTTCATAACTAATTTCCAGGTATCCGTTTTACCCCTGATATCCCTTCCTCCATTACTTCCCTCAGTCCAGAAGGAATGGTAGAAACCATCACCTCCTGCCATGAGTTGGCTCTGGAAAAAGTTAAAGAGGAGAATTAGGAGTTGAACCCACATTGTCAAGTTCCAGACTAGCAACTCGTCTTGCACTTCCAAATGGTAATATCGGGAAACTACGTCCCATTACATGTCCTATGTAAAAGATTGCTGCGTAAACTGTATTTCCTCCTAAAGCTCGTTGCATTAATATCCACATGAAGATGATCATCCATTGACACAGCATATCATAAATTAATTTGTGTAAATTCCTCTTGAGTCCATGGAGCATAATAATTGCCGCTACCATGGTCCCTATTATATAAATAAGCACCCCGCCTATCATTACAGGGTTGTAAAGGTGGGCTTGGCAAACACGTACCACTACCTCTGTATATATTGTGTCGAGGATATACACAACTGAACAGAGGAACCACCATAATTTAGGATGCGCTGGGCTCACTGCCTGCCAGTGTCCTACTACCCAAAGCGCCATGCTAGCGTGCAATGGAGATGCTCCTCGGGAAAAGAATCTGATCAATGAGACCGCAAACACTGAAATTGTGCCAGCAATGGTCATTGGCCAGTCCTTCCTGGGTACAAATGCAGCTATAATACATGCTATGACAAATATGTCAAAGAATTGAGTTCCTACCTGGAAGTCAAGTCCCCCTGAGGAGGATGAGTTACCGCTGGAGTAATTGGCAATGTCGGAGCAATTAGCCATAATTCTCAAAGGATATCAGGTGTCAGAGTGATGCTGATCAGTCAGTGAAGGGTTGTGGTGGCTCTGCAGTGCTGCTGAGGACCTGCGGGTTCACTGGGATGAGTGCTCTCTTTATCATAGGCAGACTCCTCCTTTTGACGCAACCAGGATTTCCGTTGATGCTCACGGTTTTCAAGGTGTTGGCCTAAGCACATGCAGACAGCACCAACCCACATCACTGTGGTTATGATCACGCTCAAAGGGCGCGTAGCTTCCTGTCTGAGAGAGTCAGCATTGAATATCCCTTTTTCTGAGAACTTAGAGAAATCCCCCTCTCGATGTTTTGAAACATTTCCGTTCGAGGTAATTTCACCTGACAACCAGATGTTGTGAAAGTTCGCATAAAGGTCAAACTCATCTCTCTGTAAGGTTTTTGCCTTATATGAACTTTTGACCCTGTACAGTCGCTTGATTCTTATGAACCCCGACCAACTGTAGAGAGTAGTCTGATTTACTTCTAAAAGGCATTTTGGTCCCTTTATTGTATAATTGGGTCTTATTGAGCAGTCAATTGCCTCATTTTTATCTGTTACTATTTTCAGGGCAGATATTTGAAGTATTATTACTATTGTCATAAAGCAAGCCAATGCTTTTACTACACACTGTTCTGCCCATAGATTAAATCTCATTCTATTATTCCCCTTCTCCTCTTCTTTGTCTTGCTTGAGGATGAAGTAGGTAATTACTGTCATTATTCTTTTTTTCTTCTGGCAAACTCCTGAAACAGAAAAGCAAAAATACCTTAAACTGAAGGTACCTTTTCTGCACCACGACGTTTTGCTCTTTTCATGTTTTTTATGTCGCGTTTAACTTCTCTGACTGCTCTCGAGATTAATATCAATTCTTCCCTATCCTTTTTTTGCCGCCTTGCCTTTTTACGACGCATGGCAAATCTACATATGCAGCAACATATCCAATTTAAACATTTAAGTGTAGATATTAATTTTGATAGTACGGCTATTGCTATTAATACTGCTATAGCAATCAAAATCCACTTCACATATTTCCATATTAGTTTTAACATTTCTGTAACCGAGTCCACCGTATCCACTATTCCTTGACCCACGCCGTAAACTGTCGCCTTGGTTAACATTTTAGTAAATCCCCACCATCCTGGTTCTCCCGTACCAAACTCTCTAAGCCTTATAATTTTCTGCCAGTGTTTTTCTGATCCGTTACACGTAAAAGGATCAATTACGTCCACTATGTTTGGTGGGTTATAGTAGCTATATGTACATGTTCGGTTTTCCCAGCGCTTAGGGATGAACCACGGAGAATTCTGGTTCATTTTGTACTGGTGATAGTTCTGATAAAAGTCATGGTCATTCTGAGCTTTTGTTCTTCTGCCATTTATTTTGTCTCGCCTACACAAAATGTCTCTATAAAACACGTATCTATTAAACATTAAATATCCTAGGTTAAGGCTCTCCAGGTACCCTGTAGGCGCTTCCACTCTAGGCCAATTTGGTACAGCGTAATGTATATCTGTTCTGGAACATGTGTTTTTCCTATTCTCCAATAGGATTCCATGTGTTCCCCATCTATACGTTTCAGTTTGAGTTCCTTTTGTAAAGTTAACTCTTGATTCATTATAGCATCGCGTAGCATTACATGGAATCCATCCCCACATTTGGGGCTTTTTACAGCTGTCAGTCGGAAATTCTTTGTCTTCATAGATTCTTATTTGGTCACCTTCGCTATTCTCCCCCCATCTACCAATTCTCTTAGTATAATTACTGCATTTTGCCCAATATGTTACGTTAAACTGCAAATACTCTTTAGAGAGAGGTTGCCACCTTATTTGTGGATATTGTGTTTGAGATTCTACAGGTATCCACTGACGCATGAAGCCTGCACTGCCTGGTATGATTCGTGCATCTTTATCCGTCCCGTATAATATCCCTACGATCGCATGCAGGGATCTTTCCGTAGTCATTAATGTAGTATGAACGTACGGGAATGCTGTTTGTATCGTATCCGCCCATCTTTTGGTTCGGGCTCTAAATTTCTTGACTGTTTTTAAATGATCAGGGAGTATCCAATCAATCCTATACGGAAGTCCTATTTTCCCCTTAAATAGTCCTTTTTCCAGCATAGTGGATGACATAAATCCACCTTTATGTCGCACATCCATTAGCATCTCCTCATCACCGAGAGGCATAACTTCACCTGCCCAGCTTTCTATGAATATTTTTCCTGTACTATTCTTCGTTTCATTCCTCCTGAGGAACTGTTTATACTTTTCCCATTGGTTTTTCAGTTTTAAATGACTCTTTCTTGGTCCTTTAGTTATCTTAGTAATGTCTTTCCATATTTGATGTGGTTGGTGTACACGACCATTTTCAAAATAGTATAGGGGAGAGTCATCCTTCAGCATCTCATTTTTTAAAGTACCTACTCTGAATGGGGACCCCCATTCGGTTACGTTTACTTCGAATACTTCATCCGCGTCCCATGCCACTAAATCGTTCGCATTGGGCGCGTATATTATTCCTGTGGCGGATGCCGTTTTTGTTCTATCACGCAATAGTGCCAGGCTATCTAAGTCACTAGGATCTTCTGGAAATGCCATAAACTCGTGCATTACTTTGTCCTCTGCTATTTTCCTATGGAGAATGTATGGCCACACTAGTCTCTCAATATCTTTTGTATCAAACGAATTCCAACCTTGGCCTTGTCCCAACAGCATTCCTGCCAACTGAAACCATTCGAAGGCCTCATAGAATACTGATGGACAAGTTTCCGCTTCTATCTCTATTCCTTCTATTGTTCCGGGTAGATGGCTGGAACAATAAAACATGGCTTTTTCCCAATTTTTCCCTCTCATGGGGAAAAATAATCTGCTTGTGCGATTTTCTTCTACTTCATTTATAAGTTGATAAGCATATTTGGCTTTTGTCAAATTTAAACCTAAATATTGTCCCATGCACGTTTTAGCAGTTTTCCACCATAACGACTGATTATTAGTTACCCAATCCTGATATCCTTTTTGTGTCACCATCGGAACAACTATGCCTATTACTGATCGCATACAAAAATCATCCTGGGCTCCTGGCGAATGCTTTGGTTGACACAACAAATTATTTCGTTGGTACTGGTTTAATAAGTAATAGGTCAACCTTCTCTGGACACTCGAAAGTCTTTTTAATATTGTTTCTAGGGTTTTGTCTGGCGTCGTAAACATTACTCGAAGACCGTTGGCTCTTGCGTCTCTTATTGTCATTAAATTCCAGCGCCAGTATATCCCTTTGCGGGTGTATGTTGTATTAGACGAATTACTTCTAATTAGTCCTAGTTCTGTACTGCCTCCTAATCCTAGTCTTATATTGCCTGGATACTTGGTTCTCATACTATGGTGCCAGTCTCTGTTAGGTTCCGATGCCCACATAGGTATTGAATTGTTGAGCGTTATATACAGACAATTTTTAAACGAGTCCCAAATTAGGCCTGATGAGTTTTTCTCAATGAGTATCTGGCATTTACTATTATCAATGGTGATTGTTGGGTTATCAGAGGTGCCCACTCTTAGCTCGGTGCAGTTTTGTGACATCCCGTCTATGCCTACTTTATTAATAACACTTCGTACGTGATTGAATATTTTTGCCCTTATAGTGCTCCATTTTTTAAATTTTTCTACTGCACATTCGGTGGATTGAATCCACTCACTCATTGTCCTCCGGTCTCTGATTTTTCCCTGTTCTTGAAATTCTGGATTTAATAGGAATGGTGTTGGAGCTCCATCTATCAACAACCGGTTTACTTCATTTGAGAGGTCTTTTTCTCTATCATCTTTATCAAATATGGATTCGTCATCCCATATTTCTTCCGGCCAGTCTTTTTGCTCATATTTTTCGGCTTCTATGTATCTAATTCTCGGTGCCGCTAGGACATGAGTTTTGTTAATCTTTTGACAAGTTTCCATCATCACATGTTTTACAGGGCTCATTTCCCAGCCCCTTCTTCCTGTTTGAGCGAAGGCCTTGCTGGTACATGTAACACTTTGATTCTGTTTCACAGAGAGACCGTTCATATATAACATATTATCCGCAGTCCAATCTACCTGAACTATTTTCAGCGTTTGGGATTCTGCGCCATAACTTTGCTCCAAGTCTTCCCACGTCATGTCGCTAGCTGAGCTGTTACAAGCTTGCTCGTATGCTCTTATTGACATTTTTATAAAAACTTTCATTAGCTGAGTTTCTAAGCATGTTGCTTGATATGGGTCAAAAGTAATATTACACTTGCTAGCTGGGATTGTAAAGTTGCTCTCGCATCTATTAATTTTGTTTTCTTCTGAATCGTTTATTGGATTTTGCATTGTGACTAACTCTTCTGCTCTGGTGCCAGTCATATCGCTAGTTGTTATGTTGGCCATGGTTACGGCAGTCAGGGTGTCAGCGGAAGTGGTTGTTGTGGTCGCAACCTCAGGAAGTGCGCTAGACGGAGCTGCGCTGTCTAGTGCTGCCACAGCTGATATAGCTGTGGTTTGAGCAGCAGCAGCTGCAGCTGCGGTGATTGTTGCAGCTGTAGCTGGGGCTGATCTCTTTGACCTTTTGACCTCTGTCTGTGGTTTTACCTCATGTATGTAAGTTACTCCTTCTCTCAAACCTCCCCTGAGTCCTATAAAATTTACTAGTCCTATTATCCATTTTGTTTGATTAAAGATATTATCTGCTCCCGTTTTGACTGGCATTTGTTGCTCTATTTCTGCAACTGGAGTCAGTACTGTGCACTGATTACATTTTGATGTTTTAGTTTTCCACCTCCTGGTGACCACCTGAGTTTTCTCTACGGCTTCATAGGATTTCTGTACTACTGTTACCGATAAGTAAATCACTAGCATCATTAGTATGAATATTATTATCTTGGCAAACAATGAAATTTTCATTGCCTCTTCTATTTTCTTTAATTTCTCTTTACGTTTTTCGTGTTTGCGAGCTATTTCTGCAGGATCTAAATGTTGCATATCTTTTGCTTTATCCTTTGTTGCCAATCTGAGTTTTGCTTTATAAAGGTAATATTTTTTGTTCCATGCATACTTTAGCTCCGTAAAAAGTCCCATTTCTATTGCTTATCTTTATTCCACTTTTTGAGGAATTTTAGGCTAGGACTGTATTTGGGTTTCTTACCTAACTTCTTTCTATTCCTAGAATCTTTTTCAGGCAAGTCGTCCCTGTCAGAAGAGTCGGAAGAGGATTCCTCCACCTTACTGTCTTCTATCTGTGTAGAAGCAGAAGAGGGTGTTAGTTTCTCTTTCTTCCAAAACGTCTTAAAGGAGACTCTCTTTTTTCTGGGATTTAGGTCCACATTAGACTCTAACAATCTCATCTCATAATCATATGCCCCCTGAGTCAGGTCTCCTATCTCAAGGGCGTGTTTAAGTTGACTAATTTTTGCTTCCCTGTAGGCGGCCTCAGAGAATGGTTCCTTTCTATCCCCCTCTGGACCTAAATACCACGGGCGAGAGAAGATTACCAATTCCTCTTGGCCACCAGGCCTGCTTTCCTCTTCAGGGGTTTTTATTTGCCTCCGATAACCTGGCTCATTCCAATAGTTTCTAGAGTCTGCCTTCATGTATTTAAGAGGGATCATGGGGCCCGCTACGAGTAGGGGCAATTTGAGGGCATCAAAATACAACATCATGGTCAAAGGTTCCCGGTTCCAGGTCATATCCCTTGTAAGGTTGCCTGTCATGAGGACCTTTGCCTGGACAATCATTTGGATTGGTCCACAACATGTGACCACCATAATTTTCCTAACCATATTCCCAATTATTACCTCCTTTTTTTCTCTAGAATGTCTAGGAAGAGTTCCGCTGGTGATAAACACTCGTTTACGTGCCAAAGTAATAGGAGGCAAAAACTGTGCTGTGTTTACCCACAAATTTTTCCATTTTTCCGGGTCTTCTTTAATTACTTTGTAAAAGAATTCCCCCACTTTACCTCCAAGAGATTCTATTTTCCAATCTTTAGGTTCTATGCCCTTCAATTTCTTCCCTTTCCAGGCATAGGCTGGGTTTTTCTCTGGTTTCGTATCCATGGGATCCACTATGTCCCAGGATTCCACAAGCCAAGAATATAATTTGTTCTCTTGGTACAGGCCTTGGAGCTGTTGTTTAAGTTTTTCCGCCTCTGGATATTTTTCTAATTCCTTATTCATATCTCCTTTAAAAGGCTTTCGATACATTAGGATCATATAATGATACTGATCCATAAGGGACAATTTAGGGTCAACCATCTGCTTCAGACTCAGAGGACATTCTCCCTCACACAATCCTTCACTCCAATACTTGTGCCTCAGGGCCAAGAAAGGAGCTGGGGTGATGTGAGCGGATCCTCCTACGTCACAGATGTTCCAATGACCATCAAGGCGCATACACTTACATCCATCTTTTTTATGTAAGTCTTTTCTACACACCTCATATTTAAAGCCTGCCAGGTTCCAGCAATTAGCACAGAAGGTAACCTGGGCTTTTCCCGTCAATTCTATGCCTTTGAGAAGGGTACTAACGCTCGGGTCCTGAATCTTTTCCTGATTACCGTCCCTATGCTTATCTTCATAGTTACCCATCCATATTTTGTTAAAGACATCTTTCCCACACAGGCAACACATTCCTGGCTCATAAAGGCGCCACTGAATGTCTCGACCGTGGTTAGGGGGTGTATGGGGTGGGATTATTTTCACCTTCCATATCTCTATCTCCCCCATTCTTGGTGAATCCCATCCGTGGTACTCAGCCAATCGGTGCCACCTAGATGGATCCCCTATTTCTTCATCCGTGAGGGTATACTTTTCTTTGCAACATTTGAGAATGACCAATCCTGGATAGAGATGCCTTCTATCCTTCACCGTTGCCACATTACTAATCCCCACGGATTTCACCCAACCTGGGGTATTGACTACAACGGGTGGTACTCGGGACTGAGAGGTGGTTTTTAAAGTGCCCTGTTTTTTAATGGAATGACCCGTGAGACTTGAGCCTGAGCTGCTTGGGGTGATATTTGCCTCCATCTTTCGTATATACTACGTTACCGTCTATGTAGTCTACCACTGCGTATTCTCCGTCAGCGGATGTCCAAACCTCGTCACCAGGCTGTAACGATACAACGGGCTCGTTAGCCTTTTTGGTAACCGGCTTTAGTTTAGGCAAACTTAATTGCTGATTTATTATAAATAGATTTCCAGGTTTATGCCAGTTGTGTTTAAATAATACTAGTTGTTCCTTAGTTGCTTTTACCGCGCGTTCCGCTACTCCATTCGTGTTAGACTGCCATGGGACCGAAAGGACATGTTTTAAACCATTCATTTCGGCCCATGTGCCGAATTGTTTTGAGATGAACATCGAAGCGTTATCCGAACGTATTTCTTTAATTGGGTTTGTGAGCAAATATTGCATTACACACTCTATCGCTGTTTTCGCATTTTCTGATTTTATTGGGTATACTCGAGTACATTCTCCTCCATTATCGGCTATTACTAGAAACTTTTTAAACGGTCCATATCCCGGCGGTAAGTGTCCCACATCCATGGACGCACTAACTCCTTTTTCCGGTATGGCTATTTGTCCTTCCACATAAGGTATAGGGGGTAATGTCCTTTTTGAATTACACATTTCACAATTATTTCTGATTATCTTAATTGTTTCTAATAATGGTGAAGCCTCGATATCATGATCGAGCATCCATTTTCTTGTTCGCTCTATCCCTACGTGATATAAAGCCTGATGTATTGCTTTTACATAATCTTCTCGTTCCTCTATCGGTATTTGGATTTTGCCTCTTTCATTTTTCCATTTTTCTGGGAAGATAAGAGTTCCAATTCTCACTGCTCGAGACTGCACTAGTTTGTCTACAATAGCGTTCCCCATGTGGTCAAAATCTGTCTCTTTCGTATGACTGTTAACGTGTGTCACCCATAATTTTATATCCTGTAACAATTGTGCCACAACAATCCATAGATCCCTATGCTCTAGCTCTTTTCCTTTGTAATTCTGGAATTCTCTGGCTTGCCAATGTCTAATATTTTCTTTTAATCCTTCAGCTACGTACCAACTATCGGTAACCAACCGAGCTGATTTAATTTTCCTTCTCTTGAGTTCTCTTAATGCTTTGACAACGGCCTGTAATTCACCTTCCTGTGCTGTTTCTCCTAGAATTCCTTTCTCTTGACAAAGTTGAGTATCTTCTTTAAATATTACATATGCCCAATGAGCTTTTTCATCTTTGTTAGTTTTACTGCCATCTGTGAATACATTATATATCCCTCTGAATGGTTCCTGCTCCTGAGTGTCTTGTTTAGGTTTCGCTTTTGATCCTACCATTTTAAATGTCCAATTTGGGTCGGTTAACATAAGTTTCCACTTGCCCCACCGGGCTTGAAATGCTTTTGCAAACTCTATCGTTTCTTTGGACATTTCATTTGTGAGAGGACTTTGTACAAAAGCTGTAACTTTCTTTTCTGTTCCCATCATTTTTACTATTTCATGATAAGCTTTAAAGAGTATTCTAATTTCCCTTTCTTCTACTGCATATCTACCTTCTGTCGGATTAAATCTGTGTGACACATAAAAGATTGGATGTTCTCCTCCTTCTTCTTTCACCTCGACATAAGCTCCTTCATCAGATAAATATGTTCTTAATTCCAACTGTCTGTCTCCTTTAAAGGGCGACAAATATGTTCTTGCGTCCAATATTTGTTGTAAAGTGGCTCTCCAAACCTCTTTTTCAATCTCTGTCAATTCCCTATTGCATTCTACTAATTTTGCGATTGATTTGTCGTACCTTCTGACTTTGTTTTTTATGAGCTCTACTGGTCTTATTAACAGGGCATAGTTAGGTAACATTCCTCTAAGCCATCCTAGCTTTCCTAAACAGCTCTCTAATTCTCTGAGCGTTTTTGGTTTTAAGTCATCTAAGTATCCTGGGATATCTGTGATACAATCTTTTCCTATCAATAGTCCTAGATACTTTACTTTTGAAGTTCCAATTTCACATTTTTGTAACCCTATTTTCATACCGTTCTCTCTAAGACGGGTTATCACTTCTTCCAATAGGTCTAAATGTTCCTTTTCTGTTTCTGTGGCTAGAAAAATATCATCAATGTACACAACCACTGGTAATCCCTCCAACATTTTCTCCATTCTTTCCTGGAATGCGTTTGGTGAATTTACAAATCCTTGTGGTAATCTTGCCCACATATAACCTTGTCCTCTTAACATAAAACATGTTTTTGGTTTACTATCTTCTGATAAGGGTACTGACCAAAATCCGTTTGCTAAATCTATAGATGAATTGTATTTCCCTGGTTTTACATCTAACATGGCCTGCCGTGGATTTACTATCTGTCTAGTATCTTTAACTGTTAAATCATTTAGTTCTTTTAGGTTGTGAACAGGTCTGATTGTCCCATCTTTCTTTTTAACTGCTTGTACAGGCATTAGACAGGGTGGCTCAGCTATTCTCTCTACCACTCCTAATTTTACTAGTTCTTGTATTATTTCATGAAAATCCTTTTCCGATGATCCTAACGGATACTGTCTCTGTTTTCCTGGCCATCCGCCTTTTATTACATACGGTTCAGTTTTCATTAGACCTACATCGTTTTTAAATTTCGCTACTTCCGCTTTTTGGAGAATTTCTTTTAATCTTTCTTTATTTTTGATTTCCGATTTTTCCACTACCTCTAATAGTGCTGTGTGCACATTTACTTCCTTCATCCAGCATGTTTGAGGGCTTTCTATAATCCATTCTTGATCATTAGGTGATATAAGGGCTGTTTTTCCTAATCCTACTCTTTTTCCTTTAAACTCTACCATTGGTAATAAAGTTGTATCTCCATTTGCTAAAGTAACTAATCTTCTTTCTACTATGGGACTTTTTCCTGCCCATTCTTCGGGGATTATAGTTATATCTGTTCCTGTATCAAAATATGCTTTCCTTCTCTGATTTTTATGCCATATTTCAACTTGCCAGGGTGCCATTCTAGGATTTACTGACCTGGGGGGTGCTTGGCATCCCAAACTTTCTGTTGTGCTATGGTTAAGGTCTTTCCCTGTTCCTTGTTGCGTTTCGCCAGAGAATATATTCTCTCGTCTTTCTGCTCCTGAGTCATGTTCTCCCATTCTTCCCTGGGAATTTGTCTCATCTGAGGATTCTGATTCTGGTTGTTTCTGGGCCTGAAACCATTCCCTGACTGATTCGAGGGCCCTGCTCTGGGTCTCTGATCTCTGTTCTGCCAACCACCAGGATTCCTCCGGCCATTGTTCCGGTTCGGATCCCTGTAGTCTGGATTCCAGAAATTTCCCTGACCTCTCTCCTGATCGTTCCTTTGATTTGAGGGCCTGGGATAAAAGTTCTGTCTTTCCCCAGCCACATAAATTCTGGGGGGTGTTTGCTGTGTGTTCTGATTTTGTGATGGGGCGGGATTTCCCCTTTCCTGTGTTTGCTGTTGTGGCATGTTCTGCCGGGGCCTCTGAGCCTGCTGATTGGGATTTCTGTTCTGGGGTACGCGTCTTTCTTGCTGGGGAGCGCGTTTCCCCGCTACTTCGTTTTCTGGCTTAGTTTGTATGTCATCATTTTTAAGCTTTTTTATCTCTTTGTACGCCGTCATGATCTCTGATGCCTTCCGCACTATACTAGCCTTTGCTGCTGCACCAGTTGCTGCATTATACTCCACTAGCATAGCTGCTATTCCTCCTGTTTTAATCTGTGCCAAAGCTCTCTTGGTCTGAGTTTCATCTGCCCCCATATGAAGGAGTTGTGAATACATTTGGATAAGGGACTGTGTTCCGTCATTTGTCCTAATTATGGCTTCATTAATCCTATTCTGAAGACCATTATCAAAGAGGCCTGTTTCTTCTGAGTCTGCCAAGTTCTGTATAGTTTGACCATCAGTCAAGTTTAAGTCACAGAATCGTGAGACATGTCTGCTGAATGTCGGGTCTTTAGAATACCCGTCCTCCAGCTCTTCACATATTCTTTTAGCAAATTCTGTGTTATTTTCTCCAGGGAGTCTTTTAGGCATGGATTTCATAACATCTCCCAGGGTTAATTTGAGAGATGTACGTACCATGGATCTTTGAGGACTTTGGTCATTCATGGAGGAGTCTCCACTAAGGACACTCGCTGCTAACAGTTTCCTAGTTTTCTTTAGGTCATGTCTCGGGGACTGACCTCTTGACCTCCTATTCCTGTCTTGATTTTCATCTCTATCTCTATCTCTATCTTTACCTCTCCGGTCGCCACTTCTACCTCTCCTGTGGTGGTCCCTATCATCATCCTCAGAGTCCGAGGAGTCAGATGGGTCATTATCGGGGTCTCCACCTTCGGGGAGTGCATTATATATTCTGATGAGACTTTCCCTATGCTTATCGTGCCCTTGGGCGAGATATGCCTTTTTAAACGGGGCAGAGACTTTTTCCCAATTTCCTATTTGTGCTGATGTGGGGGATTGGAGAACGTGTAGTCTTTCCTCCCTCCTCTGAGGAAACCAGTCTGGTTCCTGTTTATATCGGTGCCATTCAGGCTCCTGTATTTCTGTCTGCAATTGAGTGACGTAACCGTGGCCCTGAGGGTCATTTTTAGGATATACCGAGTCTGTATCTATGGGCCATTTAGTGGCATCATAATTTCCCCATATTAGGGGCCTTCCTCTAGCATGTTTAGCTCTTACAAATTTCACGGTAGGAGGAGCAGGATTATAACTGTCTTCCTCCTCTGACTCTGACTCTAATTCAAATTGTATAAGGTCTCTCTCATCTGTATGGGGAGTTAAACCTCCAGATGTGGACCTGGATCCATCCCTAGGCTTTGCCGTGCTTCTTACACGTCTTAAAGGAATCCTAGGCGGATTCGCCGGGGTAGAGGTGCCATACGGGCTGGCAAGTCTTTCGGGTAAGGGGGCTGACCCGTCACTTTCTTCATCCTTCATAAACACTTCTTCCTCCTCAGTATCTCTCCAGGATACTGATCGAGTAGTATCTCTAGATCTTGACCTAGATCCTAATCTTGCTCTAGGTTTTTCCGGGAGGGGCACTCCGGAAGGGCCTGCAGGAGTGGAGGCTCCGTAAGGGCTAAATGCTCCTATGCAGGTGTAACCGGGTTCCTCCGCTGGCCCTGGGGTCATTGGCCTCACAGGGGTCCTTTGCGGACTTTTTCTTCTAGCTGTTCTTAGTCCTGGAGAGTTAATAATATATGCTTGAAACTGGTCTCTGGCTAGGGTTTGTATTAGCTCGTATATTCCCTGGGCGGCTAGCCTGTCCGGTATGAGGCAATTAATCTCATCCGGGGGAGTCAACATGAGGGAGGCTGCCGCTGCTGCTGCCCACACTTTCCTAGCGCCTTGTTTGGACTGTCTGTGGAAGCCTTCTGGTATATTTAAATCCAGTACTACGGCTCCTCTTTGCGTACTCATAATCTCCTTACAGGCGTTCTGCGCTATTACTGTTGGATTTTGTACATCTCCTGTATAAGGTACTATAAATATCACAGGGACTGCTGCATCTCCCTCCACCCATATGGGGAGAGGTTTTCCTAGTTGATTATAGGTCTTTTTTGTTACTATTTCTGCTATTTCCCCAAGCTGTTCATCAAAGAGTTTTTTATCTGCTTTCTGTCTCCAGGGAACTAGCCCTCGAGGGCGGTCTCTTCCACTCCAAGGAGGAATCGGCAGTATTACCCTATTTGCTAAGCCTCTCCACATTGCTGTGGTGGTAACGTGGATATTAAATTTCTTTTTAGGACTTATATTAGTTGTGAGGATATCCTGGTCTGCTAACCGCATTTGCTCCATACGCTCTGTCAAAACATTTCCCTCTTCTACAGCGGCTCGGGCTTTCTCCACCCGTTGAGCTGTTTGATTTAACTGATCCTGTGCTCTCGCCATAAAATTCTCGAGCTGCACTGCCTGGGTTCCTATCTCCTCACTATGTTTGTGGAGCTGGTCTACTGTTCTCTGGTGATTTTCTTCATTCTTACTCTGTTGTTCTTGCTGGTTTTTTAGTATTTGCTGCAGGGCTTCTTCTATGTTGTCTAGGCACTGAGGCTCTAGTGGGGCATGTGTCAAATAGTGTGAACCCTGTCGATCTTGGCACTCAAACTCCCGGTATTCGGTCCCTGCCTGACTGACCGAGTCGTCACTATTTATATTATCCTCTGACACCAAACATCGAGGAGGTGGAGGAGTTATGTGGTCTTTTGGAGTGTGCGTCCTTCTCCTTTGATGTGTAATAAAATCCCTAGAGGACATAGTAGCTCCTACGTCTATTTTCCCATTCCTCATAATTACACTAAATTCTGCAGGAGACTGATCCGAGGAGGTCTCGGGGGTTTCTTTGTTACTGAAGTCCCCCCCATAGGGTAATTGGGTTATGGGAGGGCCATAGTCCTCGTCTGTGGTTATTGCGTGATACGCAGGGGGCAGTTCTATAGCTAGGCCTGCTGAGTGGAGAGCACTTTCCATTTCGGAAGCCTGCTCTTGTTCCCGTTCCAGTCTTTGGAGGGGTGAGTCTGTTTCTATATAATTCGGCGGGTGACCTAACCTGGGTTGGCAGGGAGTTTGAGGCGGCGCTGTGGGTACAGTCGGTATGTGCACCGGGGAAGCTGGAGCTGATCTATATGCCTTTCGCGCGCTGCTAAGCTCCTCTACAGGATAAACTGTTTGTTTTTTATCTTTCATCTTTCCTAGTACTCTGCCGAAATATTGTAGCATTTGACCCTTATTACACTTCATAGGATCATGAAAGTTAGCTGTTTTATTTCTCCAATCCTCGTCATCTTTAAACGGAGCCTCCAGATCCATTAGTTCTGCGAATAGCTCCTTGTCTAGAGGGCGCTTTTGGTCTACAGCTTCTTGAGACAATTCTCTAATAGGATATTCGTTAGCGTACTTTTCTTTAAGGACCTTGAAAAATTCCTTTCTTTCCTGACCACCCTGTATTATAAAATAAATTCTTCTGGTCATTCCGTAGCTGAGGGGTGAGTTAAGCCAGTCGTCCGCTGCATCTACCATGACTTCTGCCGCCATAGATACTGGATAACCAAAAACTCCTGTGCCGAACGGTGCCGTAATAACAGCCCAGCCGTCACAAAGTGAGAAGGCGTTCTCTAGAGTTTGTTTTAGTATTTTCTTAGGGTTTTGGTGGAGGCTTATTATATCATCATGTGGCATATAATGGGCATTTATCACCTGGGTTAACACCTCATGAACTACAGTCATACGATCACATTGTGTGAGCGTCTTCTCCGGGCCTACTATTTGCTCATCATGTTCTTTTAGAGCACGAGGAAAGCGAGCTGCTACCCATTGAGCTACACCCGCTCCGTCAGTAGGATGTGGGGCGCGGCGCGGATTTAGAAAGGACGCTCTTCCCCTCGGGAAGAGTTTCCACAAGGCATCTTCTGCCAAGTCTGCATTTATTATGGCACAAGGGCCTATCGCCCAAACCTGGATAATTCTATCTGGTACTGTCGATTCAGGATTAGAGCCAAGGCGGCTTCTTCCGCCAGTCGACGGTAACATATTTGGTGAGGCGTAATCACTTGATTCCATTAAAAAACCTGGGGGTAACTACTAGTGGAGGGGTCACTCCTATCCTTAAAATCGTTGACCGGCTGTACTTCTTTTCAAGTAGGTGCCGCTGCCGAACGCAGTAAATTCAGGTTGATAATCTACTATGGCCCGTAAGTACAAATCTGGCGCTACTGACTTTTCACGCGTTCAGACCCTGTTACCTAAATAATATATAGGCGTCTTTGGTGTAAATACCAGAGATTCGACTGCCTGAATTCACCTAGGTCAAATACGTGCCTAGGATTTGCGTAAGCTACTACTCGGAATTTCACTTACTCATCCAGTCTTAACTACCCACTCCTGTTACAAAGTTACACACAGGCGGGATTCAACGGCGCTGGGTTTGCCGACCTGGTCTTCTTGGACCCACGTTCAGGGACGCTCAGAGAAGTGATCAAGTTTCTCTCCCCTTTACCGCCAAGGTGTAGCTTCACCAGGATTTCTAGCCCTGAAGCGCGCTTTTCAGGGGGTGATACGCTAACTGGTTATTATAACCCCTGCCGTATCTGTGCAGGTCGGATAGGCTGAAGATCGTATTAGTGCTGCTGTTTCGCTCTGGTGCCCTGGCACTAAAATACGCTTCCTAAACTAGTAGGTAATTATCAAGTTCAGGATTCGGCTAGGATCGAAGAGAGGTTAGCTACTCCCTCTAATCGTCTTACGCTGTCCTCCCAACCTGGAATAATTCCTCTTCGAACTGCTCCGCGCGTTCGGAATGTATTTCACTGAATTTTACGACTCTTATAACAGAGGCGCGAGCTTTTCCTTAAGACGGTAGGGCTCGTCAGTATTATTTCAAACTCCTATTTTTTCGAGGTTATACGTTTACGGGGATACCTATTATCCCTAGGAGAGATCCGGATTAAATCCCAGTAGAGTTATCTAAACTTTAGCTGAGGTCCTGATCTTTTCTAATTGCCGACTAGAAATCAATCATGTCCCTGTTCGGGCGCCATGTCGCTGAATTTTGACTTAAGCCCCAGGGGTGATTCAGACGTCGCTGCGCCTGGTCCCGTACTGCCTTGTATCCCCTGGGCCTTGGGTGAGGCACGACAGCTCCTCCCCCTCACTTAGGCTAAAGATCCCGTCTACCGATAGTTAGCCCAAACCTGGGTCCGTACACTACTTGATACCGAGGATTAAGTCCCACAAAGAATTTTTTAGGCGTTAATCTAGGATATCGTTCGCTGATCTGGTCAGGCAGGAGACTGGGATATCGGAGGTGTTTTACTTGCTCTCCGGTAACGGTGATTCGCTATACTCTTGCTCCTCCCTCAGAGAGAAGTCTTCCTTTAATTTCGGGGACTATGAATCTATTTCTATATTTTGTCGGTTCCCTGGTGACACAATGAGCTATCTCTTTCCAGAGACCCCACCTAGACAGTGGTCCCGGTCACTCTAGACCGGTGGCATATAATGCGTGACGTTAAACTGCCTATCCTCTCACCTTAGCAGTACCACACACTTTTATAACCTTAGCTTAGCTTTAGGCAACCACACTCTATCACAAGTCCCAGTTTAAAGTATACACACCCAGAGAATAAACCTAACTCAGACGGTTGGTCTGAGCAATACACTCACCAGAGAAGCAAAAACTTGTCTTTGTTGATTTTTAATAAAAGATGATAAAAAAGATGAATACAAAAATAGGTTTTCTTAGCACAGATTGTACACAAATGCCGAAGCACGAATGATTTATCAATCTGAGCTGATGTCCTCAAGGCGAAGAGACAGCAACAGCTCAGAATGATTCTAACACACATGTATTTATACTAAAATCTTGTAAGTCACAATGATTAAGCATTTTTCTGTTTGCGTCATAAAGCAACACTTTGGTTTTTGTGGTTAAACATTTCTACATTTCTAAGTATCATTTAATAATTATCTCCCCCTCAAAGGGGCCTCCAGTTTCCTGCTTAAGGCTTCGCTGGGTTACTTCCTGTCATAAACTAAACACAATATAAACTGATTTATAAAAGTATAAAAACATAAAATAAAAATATGCTAAAGTAAAATAAACTAATTATAATAAGCTAAAAATACGCATAAGCTCAAGCTGGTACTTAACCCAAAAAGTGACTTTATCCTACAGCAGAGAAACGATGTAGAGACTGCTTAGCTAGCATGTGATGGAATGGTGTGAGCTAGCATGAGTTGCATGAGTTAGAATGGTCGGATGCAAGTCGGTAGGAGAGGTTGAATACGAGATGACAGTGTGCCAGTGCAGAGAGGAGTTAAGCGAACAAAAACATTCGTACGACGTTTCGGTGTGAACGAAAATAGTGTGAGTGGGCGTGGTGACTTGTGTAGGCTGCAACGACAGATAAAACATTTGGGTGTTGGGGAAAGGGGGGGGGGATAGAGCAGAAGACGGGAAATGGATTAGAGGCCCTGCCTAATGTGGGTAGGGCACGAGAGCCATCTAGCTCATGATGACTGAAAAGAGAGAAATGAGAGATGGGGAGAAGATGCATGTGCATGGGGAATTGTGCAGCCTGCGAGATGGGGACAAGAATGAGACACGAAGGGTGCAGGCACAGGGGGAGATGGCCTGCTTGAAAGCAGCTGAGATGATACGAGAGAATTCAAGTGAAACTGCACAGTAGACAGAATACGTTTACTGGCCACTGGTGGTGATACTACTTAGCCCCCAGCAGGGGGAGCTATGAGGCTGTAGTGGAGGAGAGGAGGGAGTGGCGACGTCTGCAGCTGCACGCGGGAAACTTGATGGGAACCCGGAAGCTCGTTCGTCTCGTTCCAGGGCGCCGGGGTTACATTCTTGATCTAAACTGTTGAAGGTCCCGTCTTGATGCGTCAGCCTGAAGGGGAACGGCGGGTGCTGGGCGGTACCGAACGCTGTGACTGCTGGAGGCCGGGCCGCGCTGTGCCGAAAGCCGTGGTTGCCAAAGCCGGTCTGCGCGCCGAGAGGCGTCTCACTCTGACAGTACACCGGGCTGCGCCAGGCTGCGCGCTCGCCTATACGAGGAGGAGGAGGAGGCGAGGAGAGAGACAATGTGGATATCCCAGCAATGTGGATATCGCCAGCACAGAGATATTGACGGTGGGTGCTCCTTAGAGGTGGAGGTCCGCTGCGTGAGCGCGCGCCTGGAGCGTTCACTGGGCGGCGCAGGCCGTGGGCTGGACACCGCGGATATGCGATGGAAGATCCTCCGGCTGCGGATTCCTGGATAGAAATCCGTTGCGGCGTAAGGAATTGCGGACTGGAAGGAACGAGGAGACGTGAGGCAGGTTGGTGTTTGAATGTGACGGGTTGTTAACCCAGCTCGAGCGAGCTGACGCGGTTGAGCTGTCGAGATAACCGAGACGAACTGGAATGAAGGGATGAGTGGCTATAAATGGCTCCGGGAAATTAGAGGTGTGGTTATGGTGAACTGTGATTCGCTGGTGAGGAGAAGGTGGTTGAGGCGTGGTCCTGCTCCTGAATTTCAGTTAATCACATTAACTCCATATAAAGCAGTAGTACTCTGACTGGACCATGTATATACAGAATACATATTTTAATTCATGTATTCCAG
>JAVJIX010000170.1:5000-10000 GCA_036785185.1 Paratrypauchen microcephalus
ATCAACCCAAAACATGCTCCAGGTAAAATCCTCCTGAGGTCTACGACACTAAACCGTAGACCTCAGGAGGATTTAGTCAATCGGTGACCAAACCGAAGCAAGAAGATCATGGAGATGGTCCCCGGGCGCAGGAATGTGCTGCCCACTGCTCCTGATAACAGGATGCAGAGAAGAATTTCTCCTGTGTGAGATCAATAAAGTCACTTCTTCTTCTACTGTAATGTATTCAGCAAATATGTGTTGTCATGGCAACAGGCCAAACATCTGTCCTCGCCATTAGGATCCTCTGCAAAAACTTTGGTGTAGTCAAACCAAATTTAGTACACAGATGCATCATGGGAAGAGGAACAAAAAAGTATATTACACCATTGCTAGGCGGCCAGCCATATTGGATAGACCATGTGACCTGGTGGCGAAGGCGCCACTTCCTGTCAAACTTCGACGAGTGAGAATTTGCACATACTTTGGCCGATTTCACTCAAACTTTAATCGTTGGTGGACACATGACTGACTGACTGACACCCCGGCCCTACACAGATTGATATAAGAAAATCTAAAATGGCCACTATAGCGCCCCCTAGGGAGATTGCATGGAACAGAAAAATTTTACTTTGCCGTAGATACACCAAATCTGGACCACACATTTGTGACATGGCCTCAATCAAAAAATACAGTGACACCCCCACTCCATCTCACATCATGTTGCCATGGTAACAGGTCAAACATCTGTCCCTGCCATTAGGATGCCCGGCAAAAACTTTGGTGTAGCCACACCTAATTTGGTACATAGATGGTTCATGGGAATAGGAACAAAAGAATGTATTACGCCATTGCTAGGCAACCAACCAGCCATATTGGATAGACCATGTGACCTGGTGTCGAAGACGCCATTTTCTGTCCTCATATTTTTATTTATTAAATTTATTCATTAATGTTTGCACCCAGCATTTAAAACAACAAAAATACACACAAAAGAAAAAGAAAATAACAGAACAGTGCAGGAAAGGCTTATGAGTGACCCTCCTCTTAAAATAATTTAAATTAAAAGGCAAAACAAACAACCCCTCCCCACCTCAACCCCAGGCATTCAACACACATACACACATGCAGATAACACACAAACTCACACATGCATCCAGCTAGAAAAAAGGGGAGTGCAAGCGAGGGTCGATCATCGCCGCTTATTATTATTATTATTATTATTATTATTATTATTATTATTATTATTATTATTATTATTATTATTATTATTATTATTATTATTATTATGCTATTTGAGCTCTAACTTCCCCCCCAAACATATTCTAAAATTCACAAATATTTGCCCAAAATTCACAAGTCCAGAAAAATGTGATAAAATATGTGTTGCATAACTGGGCATAAAAAATGGCACCTAGAAAAGTCCAAATACACTGTGCCTACGGGAGCCGTCCCGATGTACAGTTTGTCGTAGAGCCACTGAATTACACATGTTCACACGTTCGTCATGTGAAGACAAATAAAAAATATGGACAAACCGGAAGTCAGCCATCTTGGATTTTAATTTTCAAAATGCTGAGGCAGCAGTTTTGCTCTCGTCGCCGTGGGGCACAGCGTTTTTGGGGCATGACGTTTGCGGGTGCGGCATTTGCTGGGCACGGCACTCACACCAGGCGAGGGCCTTTCGACTCCACTTGCGGCTTTAATTTCTTCTTGTGACCTCACGGAAAGCACACTGTGAACATCCCCACATCACTCCTTACATGTTAGCGTGTCAATGTCATTGTTCTGGGTCGGGCGAAATGAGACGCCATCGCATATCACTCCCCGACTCAAGAGGTGGTTGGAAATAGAACGTAACCGGATAATCTGTACATCTACTCTACTATGAGCAGCCATCATTTGTTGGCGTAATCCAGGATGCTGGAGTGTACATGGTACGGTGGCCTGGAAGTGTCTCAAGTTCTTATTATGTACAACTAGATCACTGGTGTCCAGTATCTTTGCGTTTCCTTTTGTCGCTCTCAAGTCTGTAGTGAGTAAATAAACCTGGGTGTGAATAATTGAGATGTGTAGTCACGTTTCTACAAGTGTTTCCCTCTTCCTCTGAGTTAGCGCAGTGACCTACTCGCGTTAACATTTCCTAATATCGGATATCTTAAAATAGCTCACTTATTCACCAGTGGAAGATAAACCACGCCAACATCTACAGACATGGAAACAGACTTTGGTGAATAATTCATTTCAGTTTGTCGCACATTGGCTAATATGTCATAGCTTTAAAGGTGTACTGCGTAACATTTCTATTGGAGGGTCCACCACTTGCTTGCCGCCAAGGAAAAATTATTACTTTGTCTAGAATGTTCCACAGTGTAGATTATCAGACTGTATAACTCCACTATATAGTGCGTGAAGAGTCCCTCAGTCGTCCAGGTAGAATCCATGATAAAAGAAGAAATTCAATTTGTCAACTGGACAAAGTTTGTTTGGTCGAAAACGTTTCGCCGCTCATCTGAGAGGCTTCATCAGTTCTGGTTAGAGTGCTGGTAAGACACTTGCTTATATCTCGCTGCCGGGAGGAGCTAACTAGCTAACTACTTTCCGAAACTATCTCACCTATTGGTTTCTGTCTTTTGTTTCTCTGGTGTCTAGATTAGCATACCTATTCATCCCTACGACTGTTTTTCACCTCTGGCCCTGACCTGGCTCTAGCCCTATTGTGTCTTTTGTTTGTTTGATCTGGGTTTAAGAATGGAATTATAGATGGGAGACAAATTATGTCTGACTCCACCATTTCTTTCACCATTTTTACATCCTCAAAGGATGAGGATGTACCAACACAGACGGGCGTGCCAGAGTGGACCGTCATCTGCCGTACATCTTCACCTAGAAGCCACGGGCCATTCTTTTGAGGACAGTGAAAAGATCTTAGCCAGGGAAAAGAACTGGTTTGAGAGGAGTTAAAGAGGCTATTTTTGTCAAAAAAGAGAATCCTTCTTTGAACAGAAATGGTGGAGTCAGACATAATTTGTCTCCCATCTACAATTCCATTCTTAAACCCAGATCAAACAAACAAAAGACACAATAGGGCCAGGTCAGGGCCAGAGGTGTGAAAAACAGTTGTTGTAGGGATGAATAGGTATGCTAATCTAGACGCCAGAGAAACAAAAGACAGAAACCAATAGGTGAGATAGTTTTGGAAAGTAGTTAGCTAGTTAGCTCCTCCCTGCAGCGAGATATAAGCAAGTGTCTTACCAGCACTCTAACCAGAACTGATGAAGCCTCTCGGATGAGCGGTGAAACGTTTTCGACCAAACAAACTTTGTCCAGTTGACAAATTGAATTTCTTCTTTTATCATCTACTATATAGTCTTAACGTGCAATTTTTTTTTCTATTCTCTTTAATATTATTTTAATTCTCTTTAATTATTTTATTACTTACTATCTATTATATATATATATATACTATACTATTTATTATTACTATCTTGTGCTGCATGCACTTTTTTTTGTTCTAACTTCTTTTGCACTAAACTGTCTGGAGCTAATGTGACAAGTGAATTTCTCCTGTGTGAGATCAATAAAGTCTTATCTCTTATTTTAAACCAAATCTATCACAGTGGCAGCTGGTGATGTAAACACTAAAACGTTTTTCTTTTTTTATTTTATTATTATTGGGGCCAAGCAGCGAAACTGCGAGGCACCCATAGTGTTTCTACTGATTCTATTATTATTATTGGGGAATAATAGTAGGGGGGGATTTGGATATCCAGGATATCCAGGTGTTATTGTAGATTTCCCATTTGTCTGTATATGTGTTTCTTTCTTTTGTTTGTTTTTGTTGACTTTTATGTGAAGTCAGCTGAAGTTGTTTTAAATGTGCTATATAAATAAACTTTAATGTAATATATAAATCACTGCACTATATTTTCTCAGGAATATTAATAATATTAACAATACAAAAATAAAGCACAGTGTTCAACCTTTTTCAGAATGAGAATTTAAAAAATGCAAATAAAATTCACAAACTGGGAATTAGCTTTGGTCATGTAGTGCAACATGCAAAAAACAGCATACAACTACTGCTGCTGCTGCTGCTGCTGCACTGCTGCTGCTGCTGCTGCTGCTGCTGCTGCTGCTGCTGCTGCTGCTGCTGCTGCTGCTGTACTGCTGCTGCTGCTGCTGCTGCTGCTGCTGCTGCTGCTGCTGCTGCTGCTGCTTCTGCTGCTGCTGCTGCTGCTGCTGCTGCTGCTGCTGCTGCTGCTGCTGCTGCTGCTGGCCTTGCTGCTGCTGCTGCTGCTGCTGCTGCTGCTGCTGCTGCTGCTGCTGCTGCTGCTGCTGCTGCTGCTGCTGCTGCTGCTGCTGCTGCTGCTGCCAGCAACGCTGCTGCTGCTGCTGCTGCTGCTGCTGCTGCTGCTGCTGCTGGCTGCTGCTGCTGCTGCTGCTGCTGCTGCTGCTGCTGCTGCTGCTGCTGCTGCTGCTGCTGCTGCTGCTGCTGCTGCTGCTGCTGCTGCTGCTGCTGCTGCTGCTTGGCTGCTGCTGCTGCTGCTGCTGCTGGCAACGGCTGCTGCTGCTGCTGCTGCTGCTGCTGCTGCTGCTGCTGCTGCTGCTGCTGCTGCTGCTGCTGCTATGCTGCTGCTGCTGTACTGCTGCTGCTGCTGCTGCTGCTGCCTTGCTGCTGCTGCTGCTGCTGCTGCTGCTGCTGCTGCCTGCTGCTGCTGCTGCTGCTGCTGCTGCTGTGCTGCTGCTGCTGCTGCTGCTGCTGCTGCTGCTGCTGCTGCTGCTGCTGCTGCTGCTGCTGCTGCTGCTGCTGCTGCTGCTGCTGCTGCTGCCCGGCTTGCTGCTGCTGCTGGCTGCTGCCAGCTGCAGCTGCTGCTGCTGCTGCTGCTGCTGCTGCTGCTGCTGCTGCTGCTGCTGCTGCTGCCAGCTTGCTGCTGCTGCTGCTGCTGCTGCTGCTGCTGCCAGCTGCAACTGGCTGCTGCTGCTGCTGCTGCTGCTGCTAACAGCAACAGCTGCTGCTG
>JAVJIX010000170.1:12500-15000 GCA_036785185.1 Paratrypauchen microcephalus
GGCAACAGCAACAACAGCGAGCAGCAACAGCGAAGCAGCAACAGCAACAACAGCAACAGCGGCAACAACAGCGGCAACAACAGCAACAGCAGCAACAGCAGCAACAGCAGTAACAACAGCAACAGCAGCAGCAACAGCAACTGGCAACAGCAGCAACTAGCAAACAGCAGCAGCAGCAGCAACAGCAGCGGCAACAGCAACAGCAACAGCAACTGACAGCAACAGCAGACAACAGCAACAACAACAGCGGCAACAACAGCGGCAAGCAACAGCAACAGCAGCAACAACAGCGGCAACAGCAGCAACAGCAACAACAGCAACAGCAACAGCGAGCAACAACAGCGGCAACAACAGCAACAACAACAACAGCGGCAACAACAGCAACAACAGCAACAGCAACAGCGAAGCAGCAGCAACAGCAACAACAGCAACAACAACAGCAACAGCGAGCAACAGCAACAACAACAGCAGCAAAACAACAACAACAACAACAATGACAACAACAGCGACAACAACAACAACAACAACGGCATGCTGCCTTGCTGCTGCTGCTGCTGCTGCTGCTGCTGCTGCTGCTGCTGCTGCTGCTGCTGCTGCTGCTGGCTGCTGCTGCTGCTGCTGCTGTGCTGCTGCTGCTGCTGCTGCTGCTGCCAACGCCCAGCAACGCTGCTGCTGCTGCTGCTGCTGCTGCTGCTGCAACGCTGCTGCTTGGCTGCTGCTGCTGCTGCTGCTGCTGCTGCTGCTGCTGCTGCCAGCAGCATGGCTGCTGCCAACGCTGCTGCTGCTGTGCTGCTGCTGCTGCTGCTGCTGCTGCTGCTGCTGCTGCTGCTGCTGCTGCTGCTGTGCTGCTGCTGCGCAACGCTGCTGCTGCTGCTGCTGCTGCTGCTGCTTGGCTGCTGCTGCTGCTGCTTGGCTGCTGCTGCTGCTGCTGCTGCTGCTGCTGCAGCAACGCTGCTGCTGGCTGCTGCTGCTGCTGCTGCTGCTGCTGCTGCTGCTGCTGCTGCTGCTGCTGGCTGCTTGCTGGCTGCTGCTGCTGCTGCTGCTGGCAACAGCAGCTGCTGCTGCTGCTGCTGCTGCTGCTGCTGCTGCTGCTGCTGCTGCAACGCTGCTGCTGCTGCCGTGCTGCTGCCCTGCTGCAGCTGCTGCTGCTGCTGCTGCTGCTGCTGCGCTGCTGCTGGCAACCTTGCTGCTGCTGCTGGCTGCTGCTGCTGCTGCTTGGCTGCTGCTGCTGCTGCTGCTGCTGCTGCTGCTGCTGCTGCTGGCTGCTGCTGCTGCTGCTGCTGCTGCTGCTGCTGCAGCAACGGCAGCGGCAACGCGGCACTGCTGCTGCTGCTGCTGCTGCTGCTGCTGCTGCTGCTGCTGCTGCTATGCTGCTGCTGCTGCTGCTGCTGCTGCTGCTGCTGCTGCTGCTGCTGCTGCTGCTGCTGCTGCTGCTGCTGCTGCTGCTGCTGCTGCTGCTGCTGCTGCTGGCTGCTGCTGCTGCTGCTGCTGCTGCTGCTGCTGCTGCTGCTGCTGCTGCTGCTGCTGCTGCTGCTAACGAAGCTGCTGCTGCTGCTGCTGCTGCTGCTGCTGCTGCTGCTGCTGCTGCTGCTGCTGCTGCCAACAACGCTGCTGCTGCTGCTGCTGCTGCTGCTGCTGCTGCTGCAACAGCTGCTGCTGCTGCTGCTGCTGCTGCTGCTGCTGCTGCTGCTGCTGCTGGCTGCAACAGCAACAGCTGCTAGCTGCTGCTGCTGCTGCTGCAGCAGCTGCTGCAACAACAGCAGCAGCGGCAACGGCAGCAACAACAGCAGCAACAGCAACAGCGGCAACAGCAGCAAGCAGCAACGGTATGCCTGCTGCTGTAACAGCTGCTGGCAACAGCAACAGCAACAGCGACAGCAACAGCAACAGCAGCAGCAGCAGCAACAGCAACAGCAACAGCGGCAACAGCAACAGCAACAGCAAGCAGCAACAGCAGCAGCGGCAACGGTTGGCAACAGCGGCAACAGCAGCGGCAACAGCAACAGCAACAGCGGCAACAACAACAGCGGCAGCAGCAGCAACAACAACAACATTAACAACAACAGCAACTTAATAACAGCAACAGCAGCAATAGCGGCAACAGCAACAGCAGCAGCAGCAGCAGCAACGCTGTCGCTGCAGCAGCTGGCAACAACAGCAGCAACAACAATGCGGCAACAACAGCGGCACCAGCAACAGCAACAATAACAGCAGCAGCAACAGCGGCAACGAAGCAACAGCCAGCAGCAGCAGCAGCAACAACAGCAGCAGCGGCAAGCGAGCAGCAACAAGCAACAGCAGCAGCGGCAACAACAGCCGAGCAACACTAAACAGCAAGCAACAACAACCAACAACAACAGCAACAACAACAGCGGCGCACAACAACAGCAGCAACGCTGGCAACGAGCAACAGCGAAAGCGAGCATTAACAACAACAACAACAGCAGCAGTACAGTAACAACAGCAACTAACAACAACTGAACAGCAACAACAACAGCAA
>JAVJIX010000170.1:17500-25000 GCA_036785185.1 Paratrypauchen microcephalus
CTGCTGCTGCTGCTGCTGCTGCTGCTGCTGCTGCTATGCTGCTGCTGCTGCTGCTGCCCTTGCTGCTGCAGCTGCTGCTGCTGCTGCTGCTGCTGCTGCTGCTGCTGCTGCTGCTGCTGCTGCTACTGCTGCTGTCCATACTGCTGCCTGTCAAAGCCTGCTGCCCGTCAGATGCTGCTGCTAAGCTGGCAGGGCACTGGTTAGTACTTGGATGGCTGCTGCTGGGAATTGCTGCTGCTGCTGCTGCTGCTGCTGCTGCAAAAACATCGCTGCTGCTGCTTAGGCAAGACACTTTACCCACATTGCCTAGTATGAAAGTTGGTGTGCGTGAGTGTTGGAGGTGGTCGGAGGGCCGATGTCGCTGCTTGGCTGCTGCTCGCTGCTGTCTGTCTGCTGCTGCTGCTGCTGCTGCTGCTGCTGCTGCTTGCTGCTGCAGTGCTGGAGTGCTGGCAATGAACTGTAAAGCTGCTTGCTGTCATGAAAAGGCGCTATATAAATGTGATGGATTATTGGTGGTGTTACTGCTGCTGCTGCTGCTACTGCTACTGCTGCTGCTGCTGCTGCTGCTGCTGCTGGCGCTTGCTGCTGCTGCTGGCTGCTGCTGCTGGCTGCTGCTGCTGCTGCTGCTGCTGCTGCTTGGCTGCTGCTGCTGCTGCTGCTGCTGCGCTGCAACTGCTGCAACGCTGCTGCTGCTGCTGCTGCAACTGCTGCTGCTGCAACGGCGCTGGCACCTTGCTGCTGCTGCTGCTGCTGCTGCTGCTGCTGCTGCTGCTGCTGCTGCTGCTGCTGCTGCTGCCCTGCTTGGCTGCAACGCTGCTGCTGCTGCTGCTGCTGCTGCTGCTGCTGCTGCTGCTGCTGCTGCTAACACTTGGCAACAGCAGCCTTGCTGCTGCTGCTGCTGCTGCTGCTGCTGCTGGCGCTTGCTGCTGCTGCTGCTGCCAATGCTGCTGCTGCTGCTGCAACGGCAACGCTTGCTTGGCTGCTGCTGCTACCGCTGCTGCTGCTGCTGCTGCTGCTGCTGCTGCTGCTGCTGGCGCCTTGCTGCTGCTGCTGCTGCTGCTGCTGCTGCTGCTTGCTGCTGCTGCTGCTGCCAACTGCTTAACGGCTGCTGCTGCTGCTGCTGCTGCTGCTGCTGCTGTGCTGCTGCCAGCAGCAACGGTGCTGCTGCTGCTGCTGGCCTGCTGCTGCTTGGCTGCTGCTGCTGCTGCTGCTGGCCTGCTGCTGCTGCTGCTGCTGCTGCTGCTGCTGCTGCTGCTGGCCAGCAGTTGCTGCTGCTGCTGCTGCTGCTGGCAACGCTGGCTGCTGCTGCTGCTGCTGCTGCTGCTGCTGCTGCTGCTGCTGCCACTGCTGCTGCTGCTGCTGCTGCTGCTGCTGCCCAACAGCAACGCTGCTGCTGCTGCTGCCAACGCTGCTTGCTGCTGCTGCTGCTGCTGCTGCCATGCTGCTGCTGCTGCTGCTGCTGCTGCTGCTGCTCGCTGGCAGCTGCTAAGCAAGGCTGCTGCTGCTGCTGCTGCTGCTGCTGCTGGCTGACTGCTGGGAATTGCTGCTGCTGCTGCTGCTGCTGCCGGCTGCTGCTGCTGCTGCTGCTGCTGCTTAGGCAAGACAGCAACATTTGCTGCTAGCTGCTGCTGCTGCTGCGTGCTGCTGCTGCTGCTGCTGCTGCTGCTGACCTCGCTGCTGCTGCTGCTGCTGCTGTCTGCCCCAGGGCAGCTGTGGCTAGCTGCTGCTTACCACAACCAAGTGCTGGAGTCGAATGCTGCTTTGGCTGCTGCCTGAAACAGCAGCTATATAAATGCAATGCTGCTGCTGTACTGCTGCTGCTGCTGCTGTAACAACAACACTGCTGCTGCAATGCTGCTGCTGCTTAACGCTGCTGCTGCTGCTGCTGCTGCTGCTGCTGCTGCTGCTGTAACTGCTGCTGCTGCTGCTATGCTGCTGCTGCTAACCTACTGCTGCTGCTGCTGCTGCAACAGCAACAGCGGCTGCGGCAACAGCAGCTGCTCATGGCCTTTCCTGCTGCTGCTGACCTGCCGCTGCTAGCTGCTGCTGCTGCTGCTGCTGCTGCTGCTGCTGCCTTTGCTGCTGCTGCTGCTGCTAGCTGCTGCTAGCTGCTGCTGCTGCTGCTGCTGCTGCTGCTGCTGCTGCTGCTGCAACTGCTGCTGCTGCTGCTGCTGCCCAGCTTGCTGCTGCTGCTGCCTTGCTGCTGCTGCTGCCAACAGCAGCAACGCTTGCTGCTGCTGCTGCTGCTGTACTGCTTGGCAACGTTGCTGCTTGCTGCTGCCTTGGCTGCTGCTGCTGCTGCTGCTGCTGCTGCTGCTGCTGCTGCTGCTGCTTGGCTGCTGCTGCTGCTGCTGCTGCTGCTGCTGCTGCTGCTGCCAACAACTGCTGCTGCTGCTGTGCTGCTGCTGGCAACTTGGCGCTGCTGCTGCTGCTGCTGCCCTTGCTGCTGCTGCTGTTGCTGCTGGTACTGCTGGCTGCTGCTGCTGGCAACTGCTGCTGCTGCTGCTGCTGCTGCTGCTGCTGCTGCTGCTGCTGCTGCTGCTGGCCTTGCTGCTGCTGGCTGCTGCTGCTGGCAACAGCAACAGCGACGCTGCTGCTGCTGCTGCTGCTTGGCTGCTGCTGCAACATGGCAACAGCTGCTGCTGCTGCTGCTGCTGCTGCTGCTGCCAGCAGATGCTGCTGCTGCTGCTGCTGTAGCAGCAACTGCTGCTGCTGCTGCTGCTTGCTGCTGCTGCTGCTGCTGCCCAGCAGCAGCAGCAGCTGCTGCTGCGGCTGCTGCTGCTGCTGCTGCTGCTGCTGCTGCTGTTGCTGCTGCTGCTGCTGCTGCTGCTGCTGCTGTAACAGCAGCAACTGCTGCTGCTGCTGCTGCTGCTGCTGCTGCTGCGGCTGCCAACAACATGCTGCTGCTGGCTGCTGCTGCTGCTGCTGCTGCTGCTGCTGTGGCTGCTGGCAACGCTTGCTGCTGCTGCTGCTGCTGCTGCTGCTGCTGCTGCTGCTGCTGCTGCTGGCAGCAACAGCAACAGCAACAGCAGCGACAGCAGCAGCAGCAGCAACAGCAACAGCAGCAACAGCGGCAGCAACAACAGCAACAGCGGCAACAACAGCGGCAGCAACAGCAGCAACAGCAGCAGCGAGCAGCAACAGCGGCAACAGCAGCAGCAACAGCAACGGCAACAGCAACAGCGACAGCAGCAACATATGACAGCAGCAGCAGCAGCGCCGCCAGCGGCAACAGCAGCAACAGCAGCAGCAGCCGGCAACAGCGAGCAGCAACAACAGCAGCAGCAGCAGCGGCAACAACAGCAGCAACAGCAACAGCAACAGTGGCAACAGCAACGAGCAGCAACAGCGGCAACAGCAACAGCAACAGCAACAGCAGCAGCAGCAACAGCAGCAGCAGCAACAGCAGCAACAGCGGCAACAGCAGCAGCAGCTTAACCAGCAACGGCAGCAACAGCAGCAACAGCAGCAGCAACAGCGGCCCCAGCAGCAGCAGCAACAGCAACAGCAGCAGCAACAGCGGCAGCAGCAACAGCAGCAGCAGCAGCAGCAGCAACAGCGGCAGCAGCGGCAACAGCAGCAGCGGCAACAGCAACAGCAACAGCGCCAGCAACAGCGGCAACAGCAGCGGCAGCAACAGCGGCAACGGGCAGCAGCGGCTGCAACAGCGAACAGCAGCAACAGCAACAGCAACAGCAACAGCCCCAGCAGCAGCGAGCAACAGCAACAGCAGCAGCGAGTAAACAGCGGCAGCAACAGCAGCGGCAACAACAGCGGCAGCTGGTTGGCAACAGCAACAGCGGCAACTGCCGTAGCAACTGCTGCTATAGCAACAGCAGCAGCAATGACAGCAACAGCGAAAACTGACAGCAGCAACAGCAGCAGCAGCAACGGCAACAGCAGCGGCAATAACAGCAGCAACAGCAACAGCAACAGCGGCAACAGCAGCAACAGCAACAACAACAGCAGCAGCAGCAACAGCGGGCAACAGCAGCAGCAGCAGCGGCAACAGCAACAGCAGCAGCAGCAGCAACAGCGGCAACAACAGCAGCAGCAGCAACAACAGCAACTGCTGCTGCGGCAACAGCGGCAACAGCAACAGCAACAGCGGCAACAGCTGCAGCAACAGCAGCAGTTGTTCAACTGCAACAGCTGCTGTAACAGCAACAGCAGCAGCAGCAACAGCAACAGCAGCGGCAGCAACAGCAGCAACAGCAACAGCAACAGCGGCAACAGCAGCGGCAACAGCAGCAGCAGCGACAGCGGCGGCAACAGCAGCAGCAACAGCAACAGCAACAGCAACAACAGCGAGCAGCAACAGCAGCAACAGCAGCGGCAGCAGCAGCAGCAGCTGGCAACAGCAACAGCAACAGCAGCAGCAGCAGCAGACGGCAACAGTTGCGGCAACAGCAACAGCAACAGCAACAGCAACAGCGATTTGACAACAGCAACAGCAGCAACAGCAGCATCACCAGCAACCAGCGGCAACAACAGCGACAGCAACAGCGAGCAACAGCAACAGCAGCAACAGCAACAGCAATGCGGTAACACTACTGCAGCTGCTGCCAACAACAGCAGCGGCAATAGCGACAGCAACAGCAACTTAACCGCAACTTGCCTTCGCCAGCAGCAGCAGCAGCAGCAACCGCAACAGCAGCAGCAAACAACAGCGCCAGCAGCTGCAAACAGCAACAGCAACAACGGCAACAACAGCAACAACAGCAACAGCAACAGCAGCGGCAACAGCAGCGGCAACAGCAACGCTTAACAGTCGAGCAGCAGCAACAGCAGCAACAACTGACAACAGCAACAGCAACAACAGCAGCAACAGCAACAACAGCAGCAGCAACAACAGCGGCAACAGCAGCGGCAACAGCAACAGCAACAGCGACAACAACAGCAACGGCAACAACAGCGGCAACTAACCAGCAACAACAGCAGCAGCAGCGGCAACAGCAACCCAACAACAGCAACAGCAGCGTCGCCAACAGCGGCAACAACAGCAGCAGCCATGGCGACAGCAACAACAGCGGCAAGCAACAGCGGCAACAGCGGTAGCGGCAACGGCAACAGCAGCGAGCAAGCAACAGCGGCAACCAACAACAGCAACAGCGGCAGCAACAGCGGCAGCAACAGCAACTGGCAACAGCAACAGCAACAGCAAACAACAGCGGCAACAGCAGCAGCAACGGCAACAACAACAGCAACAGCGATGTCGCCAGCAGCAACGGCAGCAACAGCAACAACAACAAGCAACAGCGGCGCCCAACAATAACGCGCAACAGCAACAGCAGCGGCAACAACAGCGGCAACAGCAACAATGACAGCGGCAACGCTTAGCGGCAACAGCAACAGCAACTTAACCCGCTTAGCAACGCTGGCAACAGCAGCAGCACCAGCAACAGCAGCAGCAGCAACAGCAACAGCAGCAACAGCGGCAACAGCAACAGCAACGAGCGGCAAGCAACAGCGGCAACAGCAGCAACAACAGCAGCAGCGGCAACAGCAGCAGGCAACAGCGGCAACAGCAACAGCAACAGCAACAGCAGCAGCAGCGGCAACAGCAACTTAGCGGCAGCAGCAGCAACAACAACAACAGCAGCAACAACAGCAACAGCGGCAGCAACAGCAACAGCGGCAACAACAGCAGCAGCAACAGCAACAACAACAGCGGTAGCAACAACCAGCAACAGCAACTGACAGCAGCAGCACAACAACGAGCAGCAGCAACAGCAACAGCAACAGCAGCAATGACAGCAACAGCGGCAACAACAGCAGCAACTGACAGCAACAGCAGCAACAGCTGGCAGCAACAGCGCTTGGCAGTACGCCTGCAACAACAACAGCGGCAACAGCGGCAACGCGTAAGCAGCAACAGCAATAACGCAACAGCAGCCCGGCAACAGCAACGCGACAACTGACAGCAACAGCTGACAACGGCAACAGCAACAGCAGCAGCACAAAGCGGCAACAGCAACACTGCTCGCCAACGCTGAACAGCGGCAACAACAGCAGCACCAGCAACAGCGGCAACAGCGGCGAAAGCAACAGCAACAACAGCGAGCAACAACAGCGGCAGCACTCGCCTTCTTCGCCAGCAGCAACGCTGAACAGCGGCAGCAACTAACGCTCAACGGCAGCAGCAGCAGCAACAGCACTGCTGGCAACTGGCAGCAACAGCGGCAACAGCGGCAACAGCAACAGCGGCAACAACAGCAGCAACAGCAACTGCAGCAACAGCAGCAACAGCGGCAACAGCAACAACAGCGGCTTAACCGCTCAGCGGCAGCAACCAGCAGCAACAGCGAGCAGCAACAGCGGCAACAACAGCGGCACGCTGTAACCAGCAGCAACCAGCTGGCAGCAGCAGCGAAAGCAACAGCAGCAGCAGCAACAGCAAGCAAGCAGCGAACGCCAGCAACAAAACAGCAGCAGCAGCAGCGGCAACAGCAGCAGCAACAGCAACAGCAGCGGCAACAGCAGCAGCAACAGCAGCAACAACAGCGGCAACAACAGCGGCAACAGCAGCAGCAACAGCAGCAACAGCAGCGAGCAACAGCAACAGCAGCAACAGCAGCGGCAACAACGGCAACAGCGGCGGCAACAACAGCGGCAACAACAACAACAACAGCGGCAACAGCAGCAACAGCAGCAGCAACAGCAACGACGGCAGCAACAACGGCAACAACAGCGGCAACAACGGCAACAGCAAGCAGCGGCAACAACAGCGGCAACAGCGACAGCGGCCTTGGTTGGGTTAACAGCAGCAGCAGCACCACGCCAACAACGGCAACAGCAGCAACAGCAGCAACAGCAGCACTGCCGCAATACAACAGCCCAGCAACAGCAGCAACGGTAGCGGCAACAACAGCAACGGCAGCAACCTGCAGCAACAGCTTAGCTTGTACTGGCAACAGCAGCGTAAACAGCAACAGCAACCTTGAAACAGCAACAGCGGCAACAACAGCGGCAGCAGCAGCAGCAACAGCAGAAACCCCAGCAACAGCTGGCAACAGCAACAGCAGCAACAGCAACAACAGCAACTAACAACGGCAACAGCAGCAGCAACAGCAACAGCAACAGCCAATAATAACGCCAACTTAAGCAACATATCGCGAGCAGCGGGCAGCAGCAGCAACAGCAACAGCAACCCCGGCAACAGCAGCGGCAGCAACAGCAGCAGCAACAGCAACCCCAACAGCGGCAACAGCAGCGGCAACAGCAGCAACTGGCAACGGCAACAGCAGCGGCAACAGCAGCAACCAGCAACAGCGGCAACAGCGGCAGCAGCAACAGCAACAGCAACAGCAGCAGCAGCGGCAGCAGCCAGCAGCAGCAGCAGCAGCAACTGGCGAGCAACAGCAGCGGCAGCAGCAACAGCAGCAGCGGCAGCAACAGCAGCAACAGCAGCAGCAACAGCAGCAACAGCGGCAGCAACAGCGGCGAGAATGCGGTAGCAACAGCGGCAAGCAGCTTAACCGCTTGTAACAGGCAGCGGCA
>JAVJIX010000170.1:27500-117500 GCA_036785185.1 Paratrypauchen microcephalus
AATAATAATAATAATAATAATAATAATAATAATAATTAAAGCCGCAAGCGGCGTTGGTCGGGACCTCGCACCTGCGTTTGGTCGTCTTACTGAGACGCACAGCCATACGAAATTTCGTGTGCCTGGCACAATTATCTCACTTCCTGTTGGGCGTGGCCATGACATTGTAGATAACCTGTCAGAACAGACCCTGTCAGACCCTGTCAGACCCTGTCAGACCCTGTCAGACCCTGTCAGACCCTGTCAGACTCTGTTAGACCCTGTCAGACCCTGCATGTGGCCTACATGCTGAGGCCTACATGAACCTTCGATGCTTGTCCCCACATTGCTGCTTGCAGCTATATCAGATCAAAGGTACAAAGATCAAAGACCTTTGATCAGGGCGTTGCCTAGCAACAAATACCTCCCATTCATAACTCATCACTCCCATTCAATAAATACCTAATTTTATCGATCCGCCGTATCGTCATATTACCGCCTATTTGAAAATCCTTCGCAATTTAACATCTCCAACGTCTTAAGATTATGTTCACCAAAATTTAAGCCCATCTGAGGTACGGTGTAGGAGAAGTGTTTCAAATTCCATTCTATGTCCCAATACCCAAAAATCACACAAAAGCCCAATTATCTCACTTCCTGTTGGGCGTGGCCATGACATTGCAGTGAGGCGTTTGTTCGTCTTATTGAGATACACGTCCCTACCGAATTTCGTGCGCCTATCTTAAACGGTATGCCAGCCCCGAAAGACAACGCGCTAGGGGGCGCTACCGGAAGCTCCTGGGGGTCACTGGGGGACGGGACTTTGTGTGGTCGTACTGGCAGCACTTTGTGATGCCCGTGCAAAGTTTCGTTTCGTTTTGAAGCATGGGAACATGCTCAAAATTGCCCCAGCGAGTGTGAACAAGAACAAGAATAATAATAATAATAATAATAATAATAATAGGGAAACAAAGCAACAACAATAGGGACCTTCGTCCCCCTTCGGGGCTCGGTCCCTAATTAAAGCCGCAAGCGGCGTTGGTCGGGACCTCGCACCTGCGTTTGTTCGTCTTACTGAGACGCACAGCCATACGAAATTTCGTGTGCCTGGCACAATTATCTCACTTCCTGTTGGGCGTGGCCATGACATTGTAGATACCCTGTCAGAACAGACCCTGTCAGACCCTGTCAGACCCTGTCAGACTCTGTTAGACCCTGTCAGACTCTGTTAGACCCTGTCAGACTCTGTCAGACCCTGTCAGACCCTGTCAGACCCTGTCAGACTCTGTTAGACCCTGTCAGACTCTGTCAGACCCTGTCAGACCCTGCATGTGGCCTCCATGCTGAGGCCTACATGAACCTTCGATGCTTGTCCCCACATTGCTGATTGCAGCTATATCAGATCAAAGGTACAAAGATCAAAGACCTTTGATCAGGGCGTTGCCTAGCAACAAATACCTCCCATTCATAACTCATCACTCCCATTCAATAAATACCTAACTTTATCGATCCGCCGTGTTGTCATATTACCGCCTATTTGAAAATCCTTCGCAATTTAACATCTCCAACGTCTTAAGATTATGTTCACCAAAATTTAAGCCTATCTGAGGTACGGTGTAGGAGAAGTCTTTCAAATTCCATACCTAACTTTATCGATCCGCCGTATCGTCATATTACCGCCTATTTGAAAATCCTTCGCAATTTAACATCTCCAACGTCTTAAGATTATGCTTACCAAAATTTATGCCCATCTGAGGTACGGTCTAGGAGACCCCCCACTGGGGGTCCCCCAGTGGGGGGTCTCCCAGGGACCCCCAGGTCCCCCAGGGACGAGACTTTGTGTGGTCGTACTGGCAGCACTTTGTGATGCCCGTGCAAAGTTTCGTTTGTTTTGAAGCATGGGAACATGCTCAAAATTGCCCCAGCGTGTATGAACAAGAATAATAATAATACGGAAACAAAGCAACAACAATAGGGACCTTCGTCCCCCTTCGGGCTCGGTCCCTAATAATAATAATAATAATAATAATAATAATAATAATAATAATAATAAATTGGTTTTATACACTGTTTTTCTCAGTAACACAAAGACGCTTGACAAACTTTAAAGGGATATGCCACCCCCAGGTCAAACTTGGGCATCTCCCCACAGTCCAGAGACTAAAATAAGTGGTGGAAAGCGTTTTCCTGCTCACCCAGCCATTGTCCGAGTCTGTCGCCACTGACCGCCGCGGTATCTGCAGCTCCTCCGCCTTAGACTGGAGTCTAACGTAGCCAGAGAAAGATTTCGGCCAAAAGGAATTAATTTGCTCGATGCGTTTCCCAATTACTTTGTGTGTAGTGCGCATTCATATCGAGTGCAAATAAATGTGCAAATCAACACGGAGAACTTGACTTGGTCATTTTGGGTGGGAACTATTTTCCAGTGCGGAAGAATACAGCCGAATCACGCACCACGTTGTGCAACAGGGGAACTCCCTTCCCGGTGCGTAACTGGGATTCCCCTGGCAGCGTGCTGCGTGATACGTCAGAGCTGACAAAGCCTCTCGGATGAGCGGCGAAACGTTTTCAACCAAACAAATGTTGTCCAGTTGACAAATTGAACTTCTCCTTTGATCATGGATTCTACCTGGACGACTGAGGGACTTTTCACGCAATAATAATAATAATATATTTTATTTATAAAGCGCTTTTCAAGACACTCAAAGACGCTGTACAGAAGATAAAATCAGTAATAAAACAAGTAATAAAACAACAAACAATCAGACATTTCACCTCAGCCATTTCAGCCGCAAACTGTAAGAAAAATACTGGAATAAACCAGAATAAGTGAAGAAGTTCCTTTTTCCTTCTGTTCTGTGCAGATAGTTTTAGGCTAAAGAAAAGCCGACACAGAAGACGCAGAGGAGAGAGGAGGAGGATGGAGCACAGGATCGTTTGAAAACACCACACTTTGTGCGTTAGTTAAAGGTGCATTGTGTAACTTTCCTGGTGGAGATGTTATTACTGTGTCTGGAAAGTTCCACAGTGCAGCATTAAACCTTTAAATCTTCACGGAGACAGAGCCA
Source organism: Paratrypauchen microcephalus (assembly GCA_036785185.1). Lineage (NCBI taxonomy): Eukaryota > Metazoa > Chordata > Actinopteri > Gobiiformes > Gobiidae > Paratrypauchen > Paratrypauchen microcephalus. Next base: position 30,548 of record JAVJIX010000170.1, read on the forward strand.
GACTAAGGTACAGGTCAGATCTGTGGAGAGGTGATTTTATAGGTATTTTTGAACTATAAAACCCCCTGTAATTGTGCGGTGCAGCTGTTTAATGTCGTACTGCGGAACATTCCAGTGGCAGGTGACCAAAAAGTCAACCACAAAGTTCCACAGTGCAACATTAAGTAAAAGTAGGAACAAGAAATACAAAAGTAAAAGTGTCATCACATAAAAAAATCTACTTACAGTAAAGTACTGAAGTTCCTGTTTAAATAAATGTACTTTTAGACTAAAAAGTGAAAGTATGACAGAAAGTACTTTGGAAAGATTCCTCAGCCAGTTCAGCAGAACTCAGACAAACGCTTTTCTCCTTGGAGATGTTAATGGTTTGTCTGGAATGTTTCACAGTATGGCATTAAATCTTTCTATCATCACAGAATCCAAAACAGTCCAAGTTGTGGCTGTACCTGCCGGTCAGACTCGGATGGTCAGACTCGGATGGTCAGACTCGGATGGTCAGGACTCTGATGGGAGTAGCATAGCAGCAGGGTCTCCAGTGCCTCTGTACGTGGCCCCTCCCACCAGAGCAGCACAAATGAAGACTCGCCTCTTTCCAAACGCTCTTAAAGGAGCATCGTTCTGACTGTGACCGTCACACCCTCATCAGCAAAATGTCCAAAATGAGAAAAGTGGACGCCGAGTTCAAGAAAAATGGACTAATTCCTCTTTGTTAACCTGCTTGGAAACCTGTACGCTTGTGTTGAAATAGCATCAAGTTTTAGGTTGTTCATAATAATATTTTATAAAAGAAAGAGTTCTGTACTAGATTCTGTAATAGATTTGTGTTTCTCTGCACAAATTTGGACTTATTGCTATATTTGGGGTATATTTGCCGTGAGTTTTCTGATCCGGCCCCTTTGGGATCAGAGTCGGTTGGATAACGGCCCCCGGACCAACATGAGTTTGACCCTCCTGATTTATTTATTGTAGTTTTTGACATATAATACAACATAATAGAAAGTAACAGTGTTACAGCGTTTAATGCACTCACACATTATGGATGCCTGTAAAATGTCTTAAAGGACCTTTATCTGTGAAAATATGCTTTTTGTTATAGATATGTAGGCCTACCTATAGAAACAAAACTAAAATAAAAAACAAAAACAAAAGTAAAAACAACTGAACATTCACCCCGGTGGATATTACAAAGACCATCCCATTTCTCAAATTTAAACACAAGTTTAAATACCTTATTTAAATAAACGAATAAAAGATGACCAGATTCTATTACATTTGTCTTCCTGACCCTGCAAAGAGTTTCTCGTTTTTTCTAGTTCCAAATGCATCATAACGTCTGTGAACCAGTTCACATGTGGGTCGCACAACCTTCTGCTTGTGCGAAGGTAAACTGTAACACCTGATGCTCTGATGTTTCCCCCCAAACTTCTGGGTCAACTGTCCCCAGTCGTGCTGTGAGAGGATTCATTTAGGTGTTTTTGAGCTACAAAAGCACTTGTAATTGAATAAAGGTAAAGTAGAGCTGTGACTGTGACTTATCCATAGAAACAAGTAGGTGGCGGACGCAGCACAGGGCACCTTTAAAGGAAAATTAACGTTTTTACAATCTGAGGTAATAAAACAAGTTGTTTTACTCACCCATAGCACTTTGGTGTCATATGGAGCACCTCTGGAGATGTTTTAGTTTAGAGATCTCCATAACGTGAGTTCTCGGGGCACATGTTTGTGGTCTCCAAATAACACAAACTTTAGCACTTTTCAAATTACAGAAGCTTAGCCTGGGAATTCCATTGTGATATGGTCAGGTGTTAACCAGACTAACAGAAGCTCAATGTCTTAGTCTACACTTTAGTTTGAGTCAAAAGTGCCTCTAATCCGAGATGTATCCATAGTTTGGAGTAGATGAGGAGGACAGTGAGTCACAGTTTATTTCGCTCTCAGCTCTCGGGACCCAAACATGAAACGCAAAGCTGTAAATTATGGATAAATCTCAGATTACAGGCCACTTTTGACTCAAACTAAAGTGTAGACTAAGACATTGAGCTTCTATGATTTGAAAAGTGCTAAAGTTTGTGTTATTTGGAGACCGCAAACATGTGCCCCGAGAACTCACGTTACGGAGATCACTAAACTAAAACATCTCTGGAAGTGCTCCATATGACACCAAAGTGCTATGGGTGAGTAAAACAACTTGTTTTATTACAGAAATAAGGCTCAGATTGTAAAAAACGTTCATTCTCCTTTAACATGTCACTCTGAAAACTCCAAATTACAAATGACAAAAATGATATATTGATTATTTCTCTCATTTTCTGTCACGCAGTGGCGCATCTGTCGCTCCGCCCGCCGCTCTCTTACCTATCCCCGCCTGCCCCGGCCCCTCCGGCTCCTCCGGCTCCTCCCTCTGCACTATTTAAACGCACCATGAGCACCGGCTCTCACTTTTCCCACTCCAACAGAACCCACGAACACAACACACTAACACAACCCACTGACACGCGTGGATTTAGTGGAGAAACTTCTGAAACTGAAAGGTAAAACCACCTTTACGCACGTCATCTTACCGTATTCTGTTTGATTTGAAGACTTTTTTTTATTTAAATATGAACAAATAAAAGTAAAATGTTTCTGTATAACATTATCTTCATAAATGAAAATATGTTGCAGTTTTTTTCTAGTAATGTTTTTCCAAACAGTTTAAAGCTCATTTTTCTTCTTCTTTTCAGGTGACTCCGCGTTTTGGGATTTTTCACTTGGATCCTACAAGAAACCCGTGGAGTTCATTGATTAAGACTTTTTTTTTAATTGATCCGATTGTCTGGAGCGTAATCTCCCGGGTGTGTGCGTAAAAGCAGAGTTGGTGAGAGCGCGCTTGGAGCGGACTTTGGCACAGACGTTTGGCACCGGGATGCGTCCTCTTCCCCTCCTGCTGACTGCCTGCTGCGTCAGCCTGTTCTCCCCGCACACCGAGGCTTTCCCCGCGGAGGAGCGGACCGACACCGGCAGGTAGGGCACCTGACTCACTTTCACTTTCATTATATCGATTAGTGCGCGCTCTGTGCGTGCGTGTGCGTGCGTAAAGGCGCAAAGATTAAACTTTGAGATCGGGAGACGCTGTAAAAATGTTCTCTTTGAACTGAGCAGGAATATTGTGTTTATATGAAGTCTAATATTGTTTAAATTGTCAAATAAATGTGTTGGTGGTGGAATCGTAGGCTGGATCTGAAAAGTGTTCATCTTTACTCACTGTACGGTCCGAACGTTTTTCAATACTCTCCTAGTTACTGTTTCATTATTATTACTTATTTAATTATTACGGTAATTATCTTTATTCCATTCTTGCTGCACTTTTCTTTCTTGTTCAAACTGTCCCTACCTGGAGCTACTGTGACAAGTACATTTCTGCTGCGTGAGATCAATAAAGTCTTATCTTCTCTTATCTTAATAAACCGGTACGGAAACGTAAACGTGACAACGAGACACTAACTACAAATACTTTTAATTTGATTTTCTTGATTTAAATTGAATTCAAAACCAAAATCAACAATTTTAACTGGAAATTAGAAGCAGTTGGACAGTTTGTGGGTTCCTTAAGTGTGTTAAAGGGGAAATGTGTAACGTCACCTGTTTGTTTCTATGGCATTAAACAGTAAACAGCTCAACCTGACATTTATTCAATACAGCTGGTTTTATAGTTCAAAAATAAACCAGGACTAAACCAGGACTAAACCAGGTCTAAACCAGGACTGAACCAGGACTAAACCAGGACTAAACCAAGACTAAACCAGGACTAAACCAGGTCTGAACCAGGACTACACCAGGACTAAACCAGGTCTAAACCAAGACTAAACCAGGACTAAACCAGGACTAAACCAGGACTAAACCAGGTCTGAACCAGGTCTGAACCAGGTCTAAACCAGGTCTGAACCAGGTCTAAACCAGGACTAAACCAGGACTAAACCAGGTCTGAACCAGGTCTGAACCAGGACTAAACCAGGACTAAACCAGGTCTAAACCAGGACTGAACCAGGTCTAAACCAGGAATAAACCAAGACTAAACCAGGACTAAACCAGGACTAAACCAGGACTAAACCAGGTCTAAACCAGGTCTAAACCAGGACTAAACCAGGTCTGAACCAGGTCTGAACCAGGACTAAACCAGGACTAAACCAGGACTGAACCAGGACTAAACCAGGACTAAACCAGGACTGAACCAGGACTGAACCAGGACTAAACCAGGACTGAACCAGGACTGAACCAGGTCTAAACCAGGTCTAAACCAGGACTAAACCAGGTCTAAAAATACCTAAACAAAACCAAAAAACAAACAGGCATTCTGTGAGTGGAGTCGCCTCTCCACAGATCTGACCTGTAACTTGGTCTGGTTTGGTCTCCATAAAGATCAAAAGGTTTAATGCCATACTGTGGAACATTCCAGACAAAGCGATAACATCTCCACTGAAGAAAAGCTTTTGACAGACCCTCCACAAGAAAAGTTACACACTGCACCTTTAAGTTGGTTAAAAGTGAACAGATCCAAAAGAAACTCTAAATTTACTAAATAAAATGTGTAGAAATGGTCACAAAACACTAAATAAATCGCAAAATGATGACTTAAAATCACAATATATCAGCATTTAGACAAAAATAAACTCAAATAAAATCTTTTTTTTAAATATTATAATTTTTTTAATTGCATCTCCACGAACCTGAATCCTGCCACCTCCAAAAAGTTACACAGTGTAGCTTTAACTCTTCTTTTCTACTTACTTTTACTGCTTTCTTTGATTGATTCCTGTACTCACATGATTGACGTGTGTGCTGAAATGACTGGGGAGAGTGTGAAGGCACTCGCACCTGATGACATCACGCAGTGGGGCGTAAACATGCAGCATTAATGAAACTTGGACACAACATAAAACAACAAGTCTTTTTTATGAATTTATCAATGAATAGCTAATGAAAAAAACACAAAAACAGACTTTGTGCGGGACGATTTCCAGATTCTCGTTATGATCTTTTCATGATATGAATCTCACGGTTCGATATTTCTTAGGATATTTTGTGAAGCCAAAGACAAAATTGTGAATATGCTTCTTTTTCCTTTAAAATTCCCTGACAAGACTTTGGTTCTGTCATAAACCGAAAAGTTAAGATTTTAAAGTGCATAAAACAGTCATTTCCTCATGTAAACTGGACTGAGACAGAGCAAAGGATCATGGTCTATGTAGTTCTGTGTTTCTTGTAGCTGATGCTGCACCATAACAATGAACTTTAAGCAGAGTCTTTATATTTGATGTACTGTGATATACCACGATATTACTGAGAGACTTCTGACCATATGAGATCACAATATTTCCATTATTGTTACATCATTGGTAAAAAAAAAAAAAAAAGTACCCCCCAGGCCGGTGTCGCTGTGTTCAGAGGGGGGCAGATGGCGCAGAATGTCAGCCTCGCTTCTGTCAGTCTGCCCCAGGGCATCAGGTGCTTTGTAACAGGCCTTGCCCAAACCTTTTCTAAAAAAAGTGCTCTTAAATTCAGATTTCAGTTTCTGGGTGGAGTTCTCTTTTCGCCTGCTTGACTGAACTCGTGTTTCCCCTTCAGGCTGCGTCGTTTCACTTTTCCTGTACATGTAAATGAGATCAGTCAGATGAATCCAAACAAAATCATAATTTAATGTAACGTAATTGTCACGATACTCGATTTTGATACTGAGGAACAGATACTCAATCCTGATACCCCAGTGATAATAAAACCCTCTTTCTTTAGACAACACAATGTGATTTTCCACATTAAACAGTCGTACTTTCTGTTCCGTTCCCATGTGGCCTCACATCTGTAATCCTCAGTGGTCCTGTAGGTCCCATAGTGGTCCAGGACTTAACCAGGACTTAACCAGGACTAAACCAGGTCTAAACCAGGACTTAACCAGGACTAAACCAGGACTAAACCAGGACTAAACCAGGACTAAACCAGGACTAAACCAGGTCTAAACCAGGACTAAACCAGGACTAAACCAGGACTAAACCAGGACTAAACCAGGTCTAAACCAGGTCTAAACCAGGTCTAAACCAGGACTAAACCAGGACTAAACCAGGTCTAAACTAGGTCTAAACCAGGACTAAACCAGGACTTAACCAGGACTAAACCAGGAATAAACCAGGACTAAACCAGGACTAAACCAGGTCTAAACTAGGTCTAAACCAGGTCTAAACCAGGACTTAACCAGGACTAAACCAGGACTAAACCAGGTCTAAACCGGGAATAAACCAGGTCTAAACCAGGACTAAACTAGGTCTAAACTAGGTCTAAACCAGGTCTAAACTAGGTCTAAACCAGGTCTAAACTAGGAATAAACCAGGAATAAACCAGGTCTAAACCAGGTCTAAACTAGGTCTAAACTAGGTCTAAACCAGGTCTAAACCAGGACTTAACCAGGACTAAACCAGGACTAAACCAGGTCTAAACCGGGAATAAACCAGGTCTAAACCAGGACTAAACTAGGTCTAAACTAGGTCTAAACCAGGTCTAAACTAGGTCTAAACCAGGTCTAAACTAGGAATAAACCAGGAATAAACCAGGTCTAAACCAGGTCTAAACCAGGACTAAACTAGGTCTAAACTAGGTCTAAACCAGGTCTAAACTAGGTCTAAACCAGGTCTAAACTAGGAATAAACCAGGAATAAACCAGGTCTAAACCAGGTCTAAACTAGGTCTAAACTAGGTCTAAACCAGGTCTAAACTAGGTCTAAACCAGGAATAAACCAGGACTAAACCAGGACTAAACCAGGACTAAACCAGGACTAAACCAGGTCTAAACTAGGTCTAAACCAGGACTAAACCAGAACTAAACCAGGTCTAAACCAGGAATAAACCAGGTCTAAACCAGGACTAAACCAGGTCTAAACCAGGACTAAACCAGGTCTAAACCAGGTCCATGTGGGCATACTAGTCTATGTGCTGATAAGGTCTTCAGAAGAGCTTCATGAATGGGACGACCTGCGAAAAACGAGGATCTAGTTTCAATACTAGTTTTAGGATTGATTAGTGTCTGATTTTCGATACTTATGACCCTAGTAAGTTTTATTTCATTTGTATTTTTGTCAATTCTTCATTAAAATGTGAAATTTAAGCAGAATCCTATTATTAAAATCATAATTTGATATACAGTATTCCCCTCTGTGGGTGGAGGAGTTTGGAGCTGCTTGACTGGACTTCCACTTCTCTTCTGGGCGGAATGTTCCAGAGATAACCTTTGTTTTACATGTAAACTGTGGGTCTGTGCTCTGCTCATACAGTCAGAGAAAGTGGGGTGAAGGTCATTGGGTCTTGTGACACAATATAACGCCGAGCAGATAAGCTCAGGAGGAGCTTTTTATGAGCCACTGTAGAAATTCTGTGTTTGTGTCTGTGATTTTTTAAAAGGTCCTAAAAATACAACACAAAACTGACTCTTGTGAGCTTTAAACCAGGTTAGATCACCTTGTGATGTCATGTAGTTGTAGTTTTGAAGTCAAGTTTGACAAGCACTAGCATGCTCATGTGCACGTCCTGATGATCAGACCGTAAAACATTCATTAGATGCAGACAGCAGGGGATATATTTGGACTGAAAGTTGCTTAAACAATGGAACTGGGCAGAGACTGTGTATATAAATGGACATAGCACTAGTCCACTAGTTCCAAACAGGAAGTGTTCATGGGTGCGCTTCTGGCTCCATCAACTTTGAACTGAAAAAGTGTCGCGTCTCTCTCTGTAACTGCTGCTCTGAGCCTCCTCATTCCGGTCTTAAAATGTCCGTATTAACCCGCTCGACATGATCCTGGTGTTTTTATTTCACTATAATGTCTCTTAATCAACGCCTCTTCCTAATATGTCATTTCAAATTTGCTCCTATAACTGCTAGTCTTGATGAGCTTCATTTGACTGGAGCTGAACACTATGGGTCCACTTCTTTATTCTTTATATGACACATTTTATTCAAATTGGTGCAGCGTCGGCAGTGATGCGGTCGCTGTACCGGACCGTCGCTCTACGTTCCTCCCCTCACCTATGGTCATGAGCTCTGGGGAATGACCAAAAGGACGAGATCTCGGAAACAAGCGGCCGAAATGAGTTTCCTCCACAGAGTGGCTGGACGCTCCCTTAGAGATAGAGTGAGGAGTAAACCTGGTTCAGTCCTAGTTTAGTCCCAGTTTAGTCCTGGTTTAGTCCTGGTTTAGTTCTGATTTAATCCCGGTTTAGTCCCAGTTTAGACCTGGTTTAGTCCCGGTTTAGTCCCAGTTTAGTCCTGGTTTAGTCCTAGTTTAATCCCGGTTTAGTCCTGGTTTAGTCCCTGTTTAGTCCTAGTTTAATCCCGGTTTAGTCCTGGTTTACACCTGGTATAGTCCAGGACCCGCTGGAGGGACTATGTGTCCTGGCTGGCCTGGGAACGCCTTGGGGTCCCCCCGGAGGAGCTGGAGGAAGTGTCTGGGGTGAAGGAAGTCTGGCCCCGGATAAGAGGAAGAACATGGATGGATGAATTTTACTAAAATATATGGAAAAAAATAAGGAACATTTATTATTTGATTTGACAGTTACTGAAATGATCCGTCGCACACGTCACTTTTCTCCTGTGGAGCTAAAACAACATTGACACAGTTTTTGCAATCTGTATTTATTTAGTCTAAACTCTGTCAGGCTCCACAAATCAGAGTGTGCGTATCTCAAACGTGATAAAAGGTTTAAGAATGAGATTTCACTCAAAGCGCAGGGAGAGCGCAGGGAGAGCCCTCACCGAGGCACTGGACCTGTCTCGCAATGTTCGGAATCCCGTGCCCAGACGCAGTGACGCTCCCGTGTGAGGCTCCCGTGTGAGGCTCCTGTGTGAGGCTCCTGTGTGAGGCTCCCGTGTGAGGCTCCCGTGTGACGCTCCCGTGTGAGGCTCCCGTGTGAGGCTCCCGTGTGAGGCTCCCGTGTGAGGCTCCCGTGTGAGGCTCCCGTGTGAGGCTCCCGTGTGAGGCTCCCGTGTGAGGCTCCCGTGTGACGCTCCCGTGTGAGGCTCCCGTGTGAGGCTCCCGTGTGACGCTCCCGTGTGAGGCTCCCGTGTGAGGCTCCCGTGTGACGCTCCCGTGTGAGGCTCCCGTGTGAGGCTCCCGTGTGACGCTCCCGTGTGAGGCTCCCGTGTGAGGCTCCCGTGTGAGGCTCCCGTGTGAGGCTCCCGTGTGAGGCTCGTGAGACGCACTCGTTTCATTGGTCGAGAGTGACCATTTATGTGAAGGTTGAATCAGCTGACAGGCAAATAGGTGAAGTGTCTTGCTCAAGGGCACGTTGGAATCTTTTACTGACAGTCAGAATCAGACCCCCCAGGATTTCGCGGGCATTTTTTGTGATTGTTGCGGCTAAAATGCCTGAATTTGCGGGAGCTTTTCCAAAAAGTTGTGATGAAAGTTGCGGTGCTTTTAAGGTTTTTGTTGCGATTTTGTTGCGGGAGGAAGTGAAAGTTGTGATAAATAGTTGTGATTTTCGCTTTTTGTAATTAAAATTGAGTAATATTTTGAATACTGAGTTATTACTGACAAAGAATAATACAAAGACACAGAGATCACAGATATGGTCCTAAAACAACCTTACCAACATTGAAAATAAATGACTACTAGGAGGGGAACTGTTTGGGTCTTTTGCTGTTATTTTTGTGGGCAAATGGCGCCGCAGACATGTTTCTTTGCCATTAGAAGCCGTGTCCCAGTTCCCAGAGTGCACAGTTCGGAGTGTGGTTTGAAGGGCATGTGCATCATTTCTTTTTTGTCCCATGTGCAGTTAACACTCGTTCGCAGACCGCAGTCGTTTCCATGGAAATCGGGGCGTGGACCAAGCACGTGAAAAAGCTTCACACACTCATATATCCCAGCATGCACCGCGCGCTACTTCTTCTACGGGAGAAAATGGAGTCGGCGGCTGCTTCCCGTAGTTGCGAGACCTGTCGCATTTCGCAGACGGCCATGCGGTCCGCGGAGTGCACTCAGGGCTGAGCAAGTGTGCACCGCCTTGACTGCAGTCTGAGCCCCTTCAAACCACGCTCCGAACTGGGGACACGGCCGCAGTTTGGTTTCGGAGAAGGAAGTTGGTCGACGTGAGTTCAATACGTCGCCGATGACTGGTCAGAATTGGTAAAAATTGCGGGAAAGTTGCGGTGATTGGTCAAAATTGCAACACCGCCCTGAATTCACGGGGATTGGCTGAAGTTGCAAATTGCAACATCGTGAATTCCTGGAGGGTCTGACTTTTACTCACCGTCATAATGTTGAATCACAAAAACATTAGACACATTGACAGATGTAGACAGATGCTATCGCTTTGTCTGGAATGTTCCACAGTATGGCATTAAACCTTTCGATCTTCATGGAGACCAAACCAGACAAAGTTACAGGTCAGATCTGTGGAGAGGCGACTCCGCTCACAGTCAGAATATCTGTTTTTATAGGTATTTTTGAGGTATAAAATCACAAGAAATGTACAGTAGAGCTGTTTAATGTCATACTGTGGGACATTCCAGGCAGAGCAATGATGTATCCATAGAAACAAGCAGGTGATGGACCCCCCAAACCGGAAAGTTCCACAGTGCACCTTAGTTGTGAGTGTAGTACATTTTTAACAGTAGAGTGCAGAGTCATACTGCCCCTTTAATCTACTCAAATCACTTTACTGATGGTGCTGTACCTTTGTAGCCACACCTGCCCCGGGGCAGGTGATGGAGAGGCTGCCAAGCTCACTCACACGTCACAGTCACACTGGAAAACGTGGGTTAAGTGTGTTGCCTGAGGACACAACAACATCATGTGGGACAAACAATAAATCAAAACGATATGAAACCGTTCACTTGTGCGGACACGTTTTATTAGTCCTCATTCAGTTTGTTGCCATGGCGATCCGCTGTGCTCCCTGTGTCGTATGACCAGGCGCAGGGACTTCTGTGGAAAGTGACGTGGGTAAAACAGGTTTATCTGAAGGATTTGGTAACTCGGATAAACAGGACTCCGGTCGGCACAAAGGAGCACAATGGGACACGGAGCTGATACAGGCGTGTGGCTTCAGAATGAAACGGAAAATGAACAGAGCCTCTGTTCATTTTCCGTTTCATTCTGAAGCCGCACGTCCTCTGTTACAGAGGCCTATGGGAGCAATGAGAAAGCGAAAAGCTGAAAGCTGAGAAAGATAAAAGGAGAAGTTCAATTTGTCAACTGGACAAAGTTTGTTTGGTTGAAAACGTTTTGCCGCTCATCCGAGAGGCTTTGTCAGCTCTGGCCCTAAACAGGGTCTAACCAGCATGAGGGCCAGAGCTGACGAAGCCTCTGGGATGAGCGGCGAAACGTTTTCAACCAAACAAACTTTGTCCAGTTGACAAATTGAACTTCTCCTTTTATCATGGATTCTACCTGGACGACTGAGGGACTTTTCACGCATCTTATGAAAGCAAAAAGTTACACTTACAACACTGGAATGATGTTTTAAATAAACTGTAGTTGTTGTAATGTTATGTCATGATACCACAGGAAAACCAGATAAAGAGGGGGGGGGGGTGTATTCTGTGGTTCTATGGGGTATTATCTAGGGATGCACGATATATCGGCATTAACATCGGTATCGGCTGATATTGCCCAAATTTTAACATATCGGTATCGGCCACTCAAACTTTCGTAGATTTTCAACAAAATGTATTCATAGTGAAGCGTATGGGGGGGGGGGGGGGTACGTGTGTGTGTGTGTGTGTGTGTGTGTGTGTGCGCGAGGACACGTGCGCTCATCGTGCTCAAATCCGTGATAGCGCAGCATGACCGGCGCGAGACTGTGCACCCAGGGCTGCGAGCACGAGACCCGTGCCCAAACCGTGCCTCCTCTAGACCAGGTCTAAACCAGGGTTAAACCAGGACTAAACCGGGACTAAACCGGGACTAAACCGGGACTAAACCAGGACTAAACCAGGACTAAACCGGGACTAAACCAGGACTAAACCAGTACTAAACCAGGACTAAACCAGGACTAAACCAGGACTAAACCAGGACTAAACCAAGATTAAACCGGGACTAAACCAAGATTAAACCGGGACTAAACCAGTACTAAACCAGGACTAAACCAGGACTAAACCAGGACTAAACCAAGATTAAACCAGTACTAAACCAGTACTAAACCGGGACTAAACCAGGACTAAACCGGGACTAAACCAGGACTAAACCAGTACTAAACCAGTACTAAACCAGGACTAAACCAGTACTAAACCAGGACTAAACCAGGACTAAACCAAGATTAAACCGGGACTAAACCAGTACTAAACCAGGACTAAACCAGGACTAAACCAAGATTAAACCGGGACTAAACCAGGACTAAACCAGGACTAAACCAGGACTAAACCAGGACTAAAGCAGGACTTTTGGGATCAGGATGGAGCGTCACATGGAGCAGCCGAGGAGTGTCATAAATGTATTTTCAGCAGGTGTAATTATGGATGAACAGTTTAGCAGGTTTATGATTATGACGCTGATGTTCTACGTTACTTTTAGTGAACTGTTGTCGTAGCGTCTGTTTAACCGACGTTATCGTTTTCATCGAACTTTCATGCATAAACGAGCTAGTTTTTTGTGGAGTTGAGGTACCCGATAATCCTTGACATTTGTTTCCGTTTGTTTGCGTCAGTCGTTGTCGCCTCTGTAGACGGAGCAGCTCAGGTAGAGACGAGGGACGATGACACAAACGGGAATCGAGTGGTGTCCCATTTCTTAGGGGAACATTCGTACCCCGAGCCCTCTCAGCTCAGTATCGAGGGGCAACACAAAGACGTAGATATTCAGTTACATCAGTATATTTTATACACATCCACATGAAACTTATTCAGACTCGGCTCAGAGGGAAGATGCAAAAAACAGACAAAATAACTCAAATAAGGTAGAAACAGATATAGAGGAATTTTCAGATTGTTTTTATTTTTAGAATGAACAATATTAGGCCTATAACGACATGAAAGTTCTTTTGTAAAACCAAACACAAATGTGACAGAGCTGCTGCAGATGAACGTGTCCACACAGTGAAGAGTGAAAGCTCAGAGACACTGCAGACTTTCAACTGAACCTTTCTCTCCTGAAGTCACTCGTGCGGCGTCGGTGTGTGGAGGAGTCGAAGTGTCCTCTATCGCCCCCTATTGTTAGCTAACAGGCTTCTTAGGTCTGCACAGTTAAACAGAAAAAACATATGGACAAAAATGAGCCCAAAGAAGCATAGAAACACTTAGTGCTGCTCGTAGTTCTGCCTCAGTCTCATGTTGAGGAGCATTTTTCAGATGTCGCTGTATAAACTCTGTAGGTTCTGCTGATGCCAAAATCAGTTTCATTCTGATGTACAGTGTAGCACAGCGTAGTACAGTGTAGTACAGCGTAGTACAGCGTAGTACAGTGTAGTACTGTGTAGTACAGTGTAGTACTGTGTAGTACAGCGTAGTACAGTGTAGTACAGTGTAGTACAGTGTAGTACAGTGTAGTACAGTGTAGTACAGTGTAGTACAGCGTAGTACAGTGTAGTACAGTGTAGTACAGTAATCGGGTATACCTCAGTGAGTGTATAAATAGTGTCTGGCTCCACAGAGGTCACAGTTAAAGAAAAACAGAAAATTCCAGAGTGGATTAAAGACCTGAATACCTCTGATCTGTGCACACTACACTGGACAAATCTTCATGGATACAGGATACAAGTGCTTTATGGTTTAGTGCTTTTAAAGTCCTGGTTCAGACCTGCTTTAGTCCTGGTTTAGTCCTGGTTTAGTCCTGGTTTAGTCCTGGTTTAGTCCTGTTTTGTATAGGGTATAGTCGTACTTTAACAGTTCCAGCGCTGCAGTTGTAGACCTGGTATAGTCTGATTTTAGATCTGTTTTAGTCTAGATTTAGAGCTTGTTTAGACCTGGTTTAGATCTGGTTTAGTCCACCCAGTTGACCATCACCCGTGTGTCCAGACAAACCTCCAGCTCTGACCCCAGTCCAGTCCTGTCCACACACACGTCTGTTTATCAAAATCACACTGAAGCATTTCTAATTAAAACTGTTTTTTACTCAATAAAAACAAGTTAATCTGTGTGCGCTGTAATCGCATTAATAAAGCCACTGCTGAGAATGCCCTCTGAAAGTGGCACCAGACTTTTCGCCGGGCGTTCAGACGCCCCCTACTGGTGCTTTGTAGGACTGTACCCATTTCACTTATGTTTACATTATCACAAGTAATACAACATGAAGTACAGTGTTTTTGTCTGGACCTGGTTTAGACCTGATTTAGACCTGGTTTAGACCTACTTTAATCAGGACTAAAACAGGACTAAAACAGGACTAAACCAGGACTAAACCAGGACTAAAGCAGGACTAAACCAGGACTAAACCAGGACTAAAACAGGACTAAACCAGGACTAAAGCAGGACTAAACCAGGACTAAAACAGGATTAAAACAAGACTAAAACAGCACTAAACCAGGACTAAAACAGGACTAAAGCAGGACTAAACCAGCACTAAATCAGGACTAAAACAGGACTAAAACAGGACTAAAACAGGACTAAAGCAGGACTAAACCAGCACTAAACCAGCACTAAAACAGGACTAAAGCAGGACTAAAACAGGACTAAAACAGGACTAAAACAGGACTAAAACAGGACTAAACCAGGACTAAACCAAGACTAAACCAAGACTAAACCAAGACCATCTTTAAGCTTGTCGTTTTCACAATGTGCTGTTTTCAAATGGTCACAAATTCTTCAAATGTTCTCGGATTTCCATGTGTAAGGCATCGTTGGAAAGCTTAGAGTCGACACTTCCAGAATCTGTGAATAACTGAAAACAGCTCCGGGACGACGTGGGACTGGTCACATATACACGCACTAGAGAGGGAGGTGTTACGCTGAACACAGTTTAGCATATTGTACTGTATTAAATGGTTTAGTCCACAGGTTTGGTTTAGTCCTGCTTTAGTCCCAGTTTTGCTGTGACGGGGGTGATGACAGCTCTGGTACGTTGCTCTAAAGATTTTATGGGACTAAACTGAAGACTGGGACTAAATGAACTTGAGCTCAAACAGGAGCAGATGGGCCTGTTTGCAGAGGACAGTCACTTCTCTTTAACACGCTTCACCGAGTCAGATGCCCTTCCACAGCCACCGCACCAGAACTTTAGCACACAACGTAAACATGTTATGTCATCTTTTTTTGGTTATGTTGACCCAAAGCAAAGAACATGCTCTATTCATACACACACCTTCATTTCATTAGAAACGGATGAGAAAACATATTTAGGGTCAACATTTGTTTTATTTTTTAACTTGAGACCCGAGTAAGGCTCCAGCTCCCTCACAGGTGCACTACGTAACGGTTCTTACACGTCGTGCTGTATTATTCTCAGACATTATTGCAGGTTTAACTCTGTCATTATAGTCTCGTTTTAGTCGAGGTCTCCATTTTGAATGATGGTGGTTACCGTAGCGATTGGTCTGGTGGTTACCGTAGCGATTGGTCTGGTGGTTACCGTAGCGATTGGTCTGGTGGTTACCGTAGCGATTGGTCTGGTGGTTACCGTAGCGATTGGTCTGGTGGTTACCGTAGCGATTGGTCTGGTGGTTACCGTAGCGATTGGTCTGGTGGTTACCGTAGCGATTGGTCTCACTGTTGTGGGTGTGACTGGTGATGTGGAGAAAATTTCCCTAACCTCCATTTGCGTTTCTGAATCAAGCTTTAATCTATTTTAGGAAGGAAGGAAAGGAAAGTAACGTTTTTTACAATTTGAGCCTTATTTCAGTAATAAAACAAGTTGTTTTACTCACCCATAGCACTTTGGTGTCATATGGAGCACTTCCGGAGATGTTTTAGTTTAGTGATCTCCGTAACGTGAGTTCTCGGGGCACATGTTTGCGGTCTCCAAATAACACAAACTTTAGCACTTTTCAAATCATAGAGGCTCAATGTCTTAGTCTACGATTTCGTGTGGTCAAAAGTGGCCTGTAATCTGAGATTTATCCATAGTTTGGAGTAGATGAGGAGGACAGTGCACATGTGCTCAGTCACAGCTGATTTCGCTCTCAACTACCGGGACCCAAACATGAAACGCAAAGCTGTAAACTATGGATAAATCTCGGATTACAGGCCACTTTTGACTTAAACGAAATCGTAGACTAAGACATCGGGCTCCTATGATTTGAAAAGTGCTAAAGTTTGTGTTATTTGGAGACCGCACGGGGCATATTACAGCTCGGGGAATATATTATATGCCCCAAGCTATGGCTAGAACTCGCGCTAGGCTAACGCTAATCTAAAACATCTCTGGAAGTGCTCCATATGACACCAAAGTGCTGTGGGTGAGTAAAACAACTTGTTTTATTACAGAAATAAGGCTCAGAACGTTACTCTTCCTTTAACTCACACTGCTGTAACTGAACAGATCTTTTTGAAGTGACTTTAAACTTGAACTCGTGCTCGAGTATTAAATTATAAACTAAACCAGGACTAAACCAGGACTAAACCGGGACTAAAAAAGGACTAGTAACCATAAAATGTAGACATGCAATTAACTTTCTATTCAAAAATCACCTCTCTCTGCAACTGCTGCTATCAGGCTCCTCCTTTAGGTTTAAAATGTTTGTATTAACCCGCTCTACATGATCCTGAGGTTTTTATTTTGCCCCTAAATCAATTCGGACCCAGCTCCAAATCTGCCCCATGACCACTGGCCTGTGTGTGCTTCGTTTGACTGGAGCTGAACGCTGTGGGTGACGCTCCCTTAAGTCACTCTAACTTTAAAGAACTTTCTCTTCTTCTTCCTGTTCCTTTTGTTCGTGCAGCAAAGACAAGGCAAATAACAGTAAGAATATGTATTTATGTTCATTGTCAGGTTGTGTACAGTATTGTTGTTAACATAATAGCATGAGCAATAAATAAATAAATAGATGAATTTCAGTAGAATTTCACTCGTCTCTCCACTTGTGCTTATTCTCGACACTGAAAAAACATCTACTAGATTCAACTTGAAAAGTCAAAGTGTGTTTGTGTTCAAGCAAGTGCAAAGAGTTCTTGTTTTCCTTATCTTCAGTGAAGCAAAGACACATTTTCATATTTTACAGGTGCGTTGTGTAACTTTTTCAAATGCTTTCCTCCGTGGACATGTTTCTTTGCCCAGAATGTTCCACAGTATGGCATTAAACCTTTCAATCTTCATGGAGAACAAACTAGACCAAGTTACAGGTCAGATCTGTGGAGAGGCGACCTCGCTCACAAACAGAATGCCTGTTTGTTTTTTTTAGGTATTTTTGAGCTATAAAACCAGCTATAATTGAATAAATGTAAGGCAGAGCTGTTTAATGTCACACTGTGGAACATTCCAGTCATCTTAACTTTAGATGATAGTTTTTGCAGAGCAGCGTCTGTTATATTTGGACCCGCTCCTCTTCAGCTGGAGACGAGACTCTGCCAAAAGACAACGCAGCATTTTTCCACACTGCAAACTTCAACAGGCAGATTTAAAACTGCACCGTTTGGGGTCCGTCACCTGCTTGTTTCTATGGATACGCCATTGCTCTGCTTGGAATGTTCCACAGTCTGACATTAAACAGCTCTACTTGACTTTATTTATTCAATTAAATAAGTGGTTTTACAGCCCAAAAATACCTAGAAAAACCGGCATCGCTTCTCCACAGACCTGACCTGTAACCTGGTCAGATTTGGTCTCCATGACGATAGAAAGGTTTAATGCCATACTGTGAAACATTCCAGACAAAGCAGTAAAGTGTTTGATGGAGCCTCCTCTGTAGCTGCAACATCCGACTGCACATTTACCGACAAATAAAGTGACGGGATTTAGATTTGTAATGTATTTTAAAATGTAAAAAGTGCACAAACTCCTGTAGCTTTAATGTTTGACCGAAGTCTGAAATCTGAACCATAATCTGGTGATGTAGAAAAACACTGGAGATTCTGTTCTTTGCAGAGGACATTTTGTTATCTAAATAACTGCAGACTTTGTGATTTGATAAAATCTGCTCCTGTCCCGTTTTCCTGACGTCCCTAATTACTTTAACACTGTAAATGTTATTTCTAATCTCATAAACAGAGGGCACTTTGTCGACAGAAATAAATAAAACTTATTCAATTTTGTGATGAACTCCTCCTGTTCTGGGTCATTTTGTAACAGGTGAGCTTTGACTTAGATTACAACAACATAAAGGAGCACTGTGTAACTTTTCTGCTTGTCTCCGGGGAGATGTAGTGCTTTGGCAATAAACTGGTGCATTTATATGAATGTTGTGAGGTGATTGGTTGAGGGGCAAAGGAAGTTTAGATAACAATATAACTGTAGTAACTTAAAGGGACAGTGTGTAAGATTTTTACCCATTAATTACCGAAATTGAAGATACCCATTCAAAAATACAGTGTTTTCCAAGCCTTTTCACTTCCATCATGAAATCAAAGTATTCTTTTGGACTTAGATATAGTCACATAAAAGGGGGATCTTCCCCATGCAGAGGCAGCCATTTTGAATACGAGAGCCGCAGAAGGACATTTGGGCTCCGCCTTCGCCTTCGGCAAGGCTCGTGGTTTTGGGTAAACAACACAAGCATGCTGCCGGATCACACGTCGTAATGGATCTAACACGTGTTTTGGACTAAATTGTTTTACTGGATTTTATTCGCTGGATCCTTACGGACAAATTGAGAGCAAATTTATGGTGAAATACAGAGTTTGACCTGTGCAAAGCATTCTAAGGTAAGCTAACCTCGTTTTGTGCTTTTCCGTATAAAAGCCCCATGTGCTCGGGGAGTGATTGTTTTGCAGGGAAATGAATTGCATATTCAAAAAGAGGAGACTGTAAGGTTTCATTTGATGTGTAGAGTGTCATGGTACACGATCAGGAATGTGTGTTTTAAGAAGAAGAAGAAGAAGTGACTTTATTGATCTCACACTGGAGAAATTCTTCTCTGCATTTTAACCCATCCTATATATATATATATATATATATATTAG
This sequence comes from Paratrypauchen microcephalus, assembly GCA_036785185.1. NCBI lineage: Eukaryota > Metazoa > Chordata > Actinopteri > Gobiiformes > Gobiidae > Paratrypauchen > Paratrypauchen microcephalus. The sequence continues at coordinate 49,557 of JAVJIX010000170.1, forward strand.
GAGCAGTGGGCAGCACACACATTAGGGCGCCCGGGGACCATCTCCATGATCTTCTTGCTTCGGCTTGGTCAGGACCTAAGCTGGAGTACCTATGGTGCATGTTTTGGGTTGATGGGGGAAACCGGAGTGCCCGGAGGAAACCCACCCAGACACGGGGAGAACATGCAAACTCCACACAGAACACACACAAAAAGGTCTGGGCGACCCGGGGATCGAACCCGGAACTTTCTTGCTGTGAAGCAAGAGCGCTAACCACTCAGCTACCACTCAGCTTTTTCTTTTCATGAGAAAAGAAAAAAAAAAACAGTGAACGGGACCGCGTTTTATTTATACCGTTGTCGGCGAGAGCTCACACAGCGCCGGGTGCGCGCTGGTACGCGAGCTGTTTGCGTTACGGCGCGCCCGGGTGACCCTCGAGGTCTGCCGTAGCCAAAAGAGGAAGTGCAATAGCACCATCCACCTATGCACCATGAATCCTACACACTGGGGCTTTAATAATAGTGATGGTTTTAAAAGCAAAAATAAGACATTTAAACTCAAAGTGTACGTTTAAAGGGCTTTCTGATCTGTCTGTTTATATTGCATCTTATGTGTGCTCGCATCTCCACAAACCTGACTCTTACTTGGCCTGGAGGAGGGTCCGCTCGTGCTTGTTTCCATGGAAATGTTGTTCCTCTGGCTCTAATATTCCACAGTATGACTCAAAACGTATCTATCTCTCTAGGAAATGTACATAAGTGTGGTTTTAACTTTCTGTTTCCATGGAATCGTTCATATTGTTGACGTGCCATCTCAAGAAATTTCCATACTGTAGCTTTAAGTCGACTCTGTCATTTGAAATTTGATAAAGCTGCTCACAAAGTGTTTCCACTCACCATCATAACAAAAAAATATTTCAACTTCTTTCAGCTTCATAAATTTAACAAACCTTGTTTTTTTTCTTTTCTTTTTTCCCAGATTGGACCTGATCAACCAATTCTTTGACATTTCCAAAGACGCACCTCCATCTTCTCCACCACCTTCAGACTCAGGACCGCTCTCAAAATGGCGGAGGTCTCTCGTCCAGCGCCGCACGCCCACCGCCGGATCCGCTCGCCCTGTCTCCTCCGAGGCCTCCCTCTCTCCGGAACTCTCCCTGCTGCTCCGATCGCGACGCCATCTCAGCGTCAGGGGAACGCAGCATCACCACGGCCAGCTGAAGCGCGTCGGCTGTAAGCTCGGTACGTGCCAAGTGCAAAACCTGAGCCACCGACTGTACCAGCTGATGGGGCAGGAGAAGAAAGAAGAGTCGTCGCCCATCAACCCCAACAGTCCTCACAGTTACGGATGAAAGGAGCAAACCTGGCAACCCGACAAAGTGTTTTTATTTAACTATTTATCTATGAAGTTTAACTGCTGTGTTTTTCCTAAAACTAAAACTAGAAGTCAAAATCAGAGTTGGGTATTTAAAGTTTCACTGTGTAACTTTTCTGATGGAGGGGGTACTAGTGTTAGTCTCCACAGAGGTGGTGTTTTGGTGCCGAGAATGTTTTCCGCAGTTAAGTTATGCCATTAAGCAAACCTATCTCCATGGAGACAAACAGGCGACGACACCTGTAGAAGTTACGGCTCAGCTCTGTGGAGAGGCGAAACAGAAAAACCTGTTATGAAATCAATTAAATATTGTGATTTAATGCCACACTTTGGAATATTCTAGACAAAGCAGCTATATCTACGTAGCAGGTTATACGCTATCTACAGTATAATCCATTAGAAATGTTACGCAGTGCGCCTTTATCCAGTTTCAAAATGATCTTTATGTTTTTTTATTTATTTTTATTTTATTTTATTTTGGTATACTGTTTGTTTTTTGTTTTTTGTTTAAATTACATAACTATGTCACTGAAGTTTATTTATACTCACAGAGAAGACGATGAACTTTTTGCAGGTTTTTGTTTCATGCCGATAAACCCGGGAATTACAGAGATATGAACCATAAACCAGGTCTGCAAATCTGTAATCTGACAGTTAAACACAGCAGACTCCACCTGAGAACGTTCACCTGTTCCTCCATCTCCGTGTTGTGCACATTTGAACACAAACTAGAACATGGAAAGCAGGATCTTGTCTCCCACATCCTTTGGTTTGACCGCTGAACTTTGTCCTCTCTGCTCACTGACCAAACCTTAAGCCCTTTAATGTGGATTTGAACTCTGTCAAAACCAGTGCGTCGAGAAGACCTCCCAAAACCCCCACCACCTCTTCCACACATCATCTACGAACGTCTGCTGTACCTGATTTTTACGACTAGTCTGCTAACAGTGCACTTCTTGATTACCGAACAGTAAATATATCTGACAAGTTTTGCTCAAGTACATGGGGAAAAACATGCACAGGGCTTTTAAATTCTCTCTATTTTTTTTGACAATTTGGAGACATCTTGGAACGTTGTATGTTTGCGAAGTGTGGCTGAAATATCTGTGGAAAGCGAGAAAAGAAAAAGTCTATACTTGTGTTTATTTTTAAGGATTGCAGTATACACCATTTGAACCTTTTTGGACTATTTGGACATTAAACTAGCTTACAATGCTATTTGTTCACGCGCTGTACCCATAGCCACAGCTGCCCTGGGACAGACTGATGGAAAAGTAGATGCCGAACTGTGCCACAACAAGCAAGAAAGGTTTTCACAGTTTTTTTTTTTTCTGTTTTTTTCTTAATATTATTATTATTATTTTCTTCTATTTTTTTAAATTTGGGATGTTGCCATTCAAAACTACAAGAAATCTTACATATTAGCTCAAATTTGGTATGAAAACCTGTGTCTTTTTTGCTGTTATCGGTATATTCCAATGTTCCAAACTTGAATCATTTCGTTTGTTTCGAAAGCTGCATTGTATGTGACTGAAAAAAACCCCAAAACTATATGAAACCTTTACGTAAATCTCGTTAAACATAGACTGGTCTGGGAACGCTATGAAACGCAACTCCATAAACATACTGCATATTCGTGTTAGCCACGGTTTGGCATACAGCGTGCTAACTAGCGTCTAGCCTCAACATCGCCAAGAATGTGCCTTCTTCTTAAATGTACCTCTAAACACGCAGCCCGTTACATTGTGGTTTCCTAATGACAAACCCAGCTCCTTGAAATGGCTGCCGCTGTTTTAAATGTGCACATAAACGTTAGCTTAGCCTTGTCTCGTAGCTCGTGCTAATTTAGCCCTGCTCAAAATGGTGGGCAGACCAAACGCTGGAAATAACTTTGAAAGGCTCGGTCTGTTTTCGACTTGGTATGAAGAAATGTTACGTGACAGAGTTTATTTAGGTCATTTAGACAATTTTAAAGAACATCCCAGAGTATGGCATTATCTAGCGTATACTCAATCACACGTTTTATTGCTTTTGAAATACATGCTTTCTTACTGTTGCTGGGCTCGCCTCTCCACAGAGCTGACCTGAGATGTGTTTAATAGCTCGAGGAGAGTCTGACACCTGCTTGTCTCCATGGTGATAGACACGTTTAATGCCATTCTGCGGAGAAATCCAGGCAAAGCAATGACATCTCCATGGAAACACGCAGGTAAACAGCCTCTTCACCGGCGTTGGGGCTAGTTTCATGTAAAATGTGATGCTAGGATGTTATATGTAGATGTTGGATACAAACTTAAATCTGTAATTGATTTTGAATGTCTAAGGTGAATTATTTGATGGTTCCTTTCCTACGTACGATACTCAACATATCTGATAGAATACATATTCGCTTCAAATTGTACCTATAAATTATTGCATATTTTAAGTCAATGTTTACAATGCTTCACAATTCAGCTACAACTATTATTAGCAGTTACAGATGTGAAGTTTGTGTCCAGCATTGCTCCTTTTATTGACGATCACATTCACCAAATGCCTGGTAATACTTGATGATTTTGACTTGACTTTTATTTTGAAGGGTTGACATTTCCTGCTCTATAATCTTTAGTCAGGTTACCTCGGTGAACCGCTGGTGCCTTTATGATCTTAATCCTAATCTGTTCAGACCAGTGAAGTTTGTAATGGACCTGACCAGTGTCTCGTGATTAAACTGCTTTGAAACGTGGACAAAAAAATGTATGACTGAATTGTCTCTACATGCAAAAACAGACTTAAAAAACACAAGTTAAATGAGTTTTGAGTAGTTTTGACCTTAAAATGTGCTTAGCCATGTATTTATTTAGTGTTATTTATCGATCTTGCTTTTCTTTTCCAATTATAGGTGTTTTTACTATATTTAAAAATGCATTCTTACAGTGAGTGGGTCGCCTCTCCACAGATCTGACCTCTGACTTGAACTAGTGCTTGTTTCCATGAAGAAAGTCATTTAGATGAATATTGTCATTTAAAATGTGCAAATTATAACGTAATGATCCACCCATGTCGTGGATTATAACTGTAGAGCACACACAAGCACTATAGGGCTGCTTTAATGCCACATTGCAGAACATTCCAGGCAATTCCAGGTTTGCTCTGTCAAAATTTCAAAACTAAATGATACAATATTTGAACTACTTTGAAACAACTCAATTCTTGAAACACCAAGACTAAACTAGAACTAATCTAACACTAAGACTAAACCAAGACTAATCCAGAACTAAACTAGTGCTAAGACTAAACCAGGACTAGGATTAAACCAGAACTTAACCGTATGTTAACCATAACCAAGGACAACCTCTATGTATGTCACAGCTGCTGCCTGTGTCCAACCAGGAAAAAAAAACCCAAAGTTTAGGTAAAATGAGCCCTTGCCTGTCCTGTGACATGGTTAAGGGCTTAACTCGTAATGGGAAAAAATAACTACTAAAAATGCAAAGTTAGCGGTGGAGATGTGTTCACGTGGTGTAGGAAAAAATGGTTGTGTCCAGTTAAAATTGGCTAAAACTCTTTGGAAACTTTGGTTTCTGCCGGGTTAGATAATGCCACAGACGTCCCAGCTCTCCCGATTTAGCTCATGAGGCACTTTTAATTAGTATTTATAGAGAAGTGCTTGTTTAGAGCAGAGATGCCACATAGACTAAACCGAGCACTGTGAAAATGACTCTATGTGTTCTGTACATGTGGGTGAAGTGCCAAGGGAGTCAAACCGGCAATCCAAAGTGTGGCTGAATGCTTAACCACTGTGCCACCGCTGCCAATTTAAAAAGGTTTTGACTGGTCTGAATCAGAACTAAACCAGGGCTATACTAGGACTAAACCAGGACTAAACCAGAGCTAAACCAGAGCTAAACCAGAGCTAAACCAAGACTAAACCTGAGCTAAACCAGAGCTAAACCAGAGCTAAACCAGTCCTATACTAGGACTAAACCAGGACTAAACCAGAGCTAAACCAGAGCTAAACCAGAGCTAAACCAGGACTAAACCTGAGCTAAACCAGAGCTAAACCAGAGCTAAACCAGAGCTAAACCAGTCCTATACTAGGACTAAACCAGAATTTAACTAGGACTTTACCAATGCTAAACCAAGACTAAATTAGAACTAAACCAGTGTTAAACTATGATGTAGCCAGGTCCTAACAAGGTCTAAACCAGGACTTAACATGTACTAAACTAACACAAGTCAACCAGGACTTAACAAGGACTAAACCAGGACTTGACCAGATCCAAACCAGGTCTTAACCAGATCTAAACCAGGACTTAACAAGGACTAAACCAGGACTTGACCAGATCCAAACCAGGTCTTAACCAGATCTAAACCAGGACTTAACAAGGACTAAAACAGGACTTAACAGGAGCTAGACCAGGACTCAACAAGGACTAAACCTGGACTAAAGCAGAACTATACTAGGACTAAACCAGGACTTAGCCAGATCCAAACCAGGTCTTAACAAAGATCTAAACCAGGACTTAACCAGATCTAAACCAGATCTAAACCATCAATCGTTACTTGAGTTTTAAGCACATACACGAACGAGGCTGTTCGCTTTACTGAACTCACCACTGTCGGATTTGGATTGGTTGATTTGTGGCCGTGTGACGTCCTTAGTGTCACAGGAAGCACTTTACTGCAGTGTCAGCCGTGTGTCGAACATGTGTGTGTAAAACTGTTGTTTTGTGTAGAATGTGAACTGTAAATGTGTATGTATGTGTGTGGTTATGTAGTATTTTAAGTATTTAGTTGTATTTATTTTAGTGTCTGTTTCACCAAAGACTATTTATCACATGTAAATATTCACTGGTCCCTAGAGACGACTGTAGAGTTACTGTCTGCTGTTCTGTTTTAATGTTGTTCTTGAATAAAAAATAGAAATAATCCTGAATTCTCTGTGGATTTTATTATAACATGGCCAAACACTCAGGTGATTAGTTCTTAAAGGGCCCAACTTACACTATTTTCAGATCTATGTTATACGTTTATACATCAAAAATGTACCTGGAGTTTTGTCAGTGATGGAAGAAAAGTACTCAATTTAATTTTGTTGCTTGAGGAAGATAAGATCAGACTTTATTGATCTCACACAGGAGAAATTCACTCGCCACATTAGCTCCAGGCAGTTTAGTGCAAAAGAAAGAACAAAAAAGTGCATACAGACAAGATAAGTAATAATAATAATAATAATAATAATAATAATAATTAAAGCCGCAAGCGGCGTTGGTCGGGACCTCGCACCTGCGTTTGTTCGTCTTACTGAGACGCACAGCCATACGAAATTTCGTGTGCCTGGCACAATTATCTCACTTCCTGTTGGGCGTGGCCATGACATTGTAGATACCCTGTCAGAACAGACCCTGTCAGACCCTGTCAGACCCTGTCAGACTCTGTTAGACCCTGTCAGACTCTGTCAGACCCTGTCAGACCCTGCATGTGGCCTACATGCTGAGGCCTACATGAACCTTCGATGCTTGTCCCCACATTGCTGCTTGCAGCTATATCAGATCAAAGGGACAAAGATCAAAGACCTTTGATCAGGGCGTTGCCTAGCAACAAATACCTCCCATTCATAACTCATCACTCCCATTCAATAAATACCTAACTTTATCGATCCGCCGTATCGTCATATTACCGCCTATTTGAAAATCCTTCGCAATTTAACATCTCCAACGTCTTAAGATTATGTTCACCAAAATTTAAGCCTATCTGAGGTACGGTGTAGGAGAAGTGTTTCAAATTCCATACCTAACTTTATCGATCCGCCGTATCGTCATATTACCGCCTATTTGAAAATCCTTCGCAATTTAACATCTCCAACGTCTTAAGATTATGTTCACCAAAATTTAAGCCCATCTGAGGTACGGTGTAGGAGAAGTGTTTCAAATTCCATTCTATGTCCAATACCCAAAAATCACACAAAAGCCCAATTATCTCACTTCCTGTTGGGCGTGGCCATGACATTGCAGTGAGGCGTTTGTTCGTCTTATTGAGATACACGTCCCTACCGAATTTCGTGCGCCTATCTTAAACGGTATGCCAGCCCCGAAAGACAACGCGCTAGGGGGCGCTATCGAGCTCCTGGGGGTCACTGGGGGACGGGACTTTGTGTGGTCGTACTGGCAGCACTTTGTGATGCCCGTGCAAAGTTTCGTTCGTTTTGAAGCATGGGAACATCCTCAAAATTGCCCCAGCGAGTGTGAACAAGAACAAGAATAATAATAATTAAAGCCGCAAGCGGCGTTGGTCGGGACCTCGCACCTGCGTTTGTTCGTCTTACTGAGACGCACAGCCATACCAAATTTCGTGTGCCTGGCACAATTATCTCACTTCCTGTTGGGCGTGGCCATGACATTGTAGATACCCTGTCAGAACAGACCCTGTCAGACCCTGTCAGACTCTGTTAGACCCTGTCAGACCCTGCATGTGGCCTACATGCTGAGGCCTACATGAACCTTCGATGCTTGTCCCCACATTGCTGCTTGCAGCTATATCAGATCAAAGGTACAAAGATCAAAGACCTTTGATCAGGGCGTTGCCTAGCAACAAATACCTCCCATTCATAACTCATCACTCCCATTCAATAAATACCTAACTTTATCGATCCGCCGTATCGTCATATTACCGCCTATTTGAAAATCCTTCGCAATTTAACATCTCCAACGTCTTAAGATTATGTTCACCAAAATTTAAGCCCATCTGAGGTACGGTGTAGGAGAAGTGTTTCAAATTCCATTCTATGTCCAATACCCAAAAATCACACAAAAGCCCAATTATCTCACTTCCTGTTGGGCGTGGCCATGACAATGCAGTGAGGCGTTTGTTCGTCTTATTGAGATACACGTCCCTACCGAATTTCGTGCGCCTATCTTAAACGGTATGCCAGCCCCGAAAGACAACGCGCTAGGGGGCGCTATCGAGCTCCTGGGGGTCACTGGGGGACGGGACTTTGTGTGGTCGTACTGGCAGCACTTTGTGATGCCCGTGCAAAGTTTCGTTCGTTTTGAAGCATGGGAACATGCTCAAAATTGCCCCAGCGAGTGTGAACAAGAACAAGAATAATAATAATTAAAGCCGCAAGCGGCGTTGGTCGGGACCTCGCACCTGCGTTTGTTCGTCTTACTGAGACGCACAGCCATACCAAATTTCGTGTGCCTGGCACAATTATCTCACTTCCTGTTGGGCGTGGCCATGACATTGTAGATACCCTGTCAGAACAGACCCTGTCAGACCCTGTCAGACTCTGTTAGACCCTGTCAGACCCTGCATGTGGCCTACATGCTGAGGCCTACATGAACCTTCGATGCTTGTCCCCACATTGCTGCTTGCAGCTATATCAGATCAAAGGTACAAAGATCAAAGACCTTTGATCAGGGCGTTGCCTAGCAACAAATACCTCCCATTCATAACTCATCACTCCCATTCAATAAATACCTAACTTTATCGATCCGCCGTATCGTCATATTACCGCCTATTTGAAAATCCTTCGCAATTTAACATCTCCAACGTCTTAAGATTATGTTCACCAAAATTTAAGCCCATCTGAGGTACGGTGTAGGAGAAGTGTTTCAAATTCCATTCTATGTCCAATACCCAAAAATCACACAAAAGCCCAATTATCTCACTTCCTGTTGGGCGTGGCCATGACAATGCAGTGAGGCGTTTGTTCGTCTTATTGAGATACACGTCCCTACCGAATTTCGTGCGCCTATCTTAAACGGTATGCCAGCCCCGAAAGACAACGCGCTAGGGGGCGCTATCGAGCTCCTGGGGGTCACTGGGGGACGGGACTTTGTGTGGTCGTACTGGCAGCACTTTGTGATGCCCGTGCAAAGTTTCGTTCGTTTTGAAGCATGGGAACATGCTCAAAATTGCCCCAGCGAGTGTGAACAAGAACAAGAATAATAATAATAATAGGGAAACAAAGCAACAACAATAGGGACCTTCGCCCCCTTCGGGCTCGGTCCCTAATTAAAGCCGCAAGCGGCGTTGGTCGGGACCTCGCACCTGCGTTTGTTCGTCTTACTGAGACGCACAGCCATACGAAATTTCGTGTGCCTGGCACAATTATCTCACTTCCTGTTGGGCGTGGCCATGACATTGTAGATACCCTGTCAGAACAGACCCTGTCAGACCCTGTCAGACTCTGTTAGACCCTGTCAGACTCTGTCAGACCCTGTCAGACCCTGCATGTGGCCTACATGCTGAGGCCTACATGAACCTTCGATGCTTGTCCCCACATTGCTGCTTGCAGCTATATCAGATCAAAGGTACAAAGATCAAAGACCTTTGATCAGGGCGTTGCCTAGCAACAAATACCTCCCATTCATAACTCATCACTCCCATTCAATAAATACCTAATTTTATCGATCCGCCGTATCGTCATATTACCACCTATTTGAAAATCCTTCGCAATTTAACATCTCCAACGTCTTAAGATTATGTTCACCAAAATTTAAGCTTATCTGAGGTACGGTGTAGGAGAAGTGTTTCAAATTCCATACCTAACTTTATTGATCCGCCGTATCGTCATATTACCGCCTATTTGAAAATCCTTCGCAATTTAACATCTCCAACGTCTTAAGATTATGTTCACCAAAATTTAAGCCCATCTGAGGTACGGTGTAGGAGAAGTGTTTCAAATTCCATTCTATGTCCAATACCCAAAAATCACACAAAACCCCAATTATCTCACTTCCTGTTGGGCGTGGCCATGACATTGCAGTGAGGCGTTTGTTCGTCTTATTGAGATACACGTCCCTACCGAATTTCGTGCGCCTATCTTAAACGGTATGCCAGCCCCGAAAGACAACGCGCTAGGGGGCGCTATCGAGCTCCTGGGGGTCACTGGGGGACGGGACTTTGTGTGGTCGTACTGGCAGCACTTTGTGATGCCCGTGCAAAGTTTCGTTCGTTTTGAAGCATGGGAACATGCTCAAAATTGCCCCAGCGAGTGTGAACAAGAACAAGAATAATAATAATAATAATAATAATAATTAAAGCCGCAAGCGGCGTTGGTCGGGACCTCGCACCTGCGTTTGTTCGTCTTACTGAGACGCACAGCCATACGAAATTTCGTGTGCCTGGCACAATTATCTCACTTCCTGTTGGGCGTGGCCATGACATTGTAGATACCCTGTCAGAACAGACCCTGTCAGACCCTGTCAGACCCTGTCAGACCCTGTCAGACCCTGTCAGACTCTGTTAGACCCTGTCAGACCCTGCATGTGGCCTACATGCTGAGGCCTACATGAACCTTCGATGCTTGTCCCCACATTGCTGCTTGCAGCTATATCAGATCAAAGGTACAAAGATCAAAGACCTTTGATCAGGGCGTTGCCTAGCAACAAATACCTCCCATTCATAACTCATCACTCCCATTCAATAAATACCTAACTTTATCGATCCGCCGTATCGTCATATTACCGCCTATTTGAAAATCCTTCGCAATTTAACATCTCCAACGTCTTAAGATTATGTTCACCAAAATTTAAGCCTATCTGAGGTACGGTGTAGGAGAAGTGTTTCAAATTCCATACCTAACTTTATCGATCCGCCGTATCGTCATATTACCGCCTATTTGAAAATCCTTCGCAATTTAACATCTCCAACGTCTTAAGATTATGTTCACCAAAATTTAAGCCCATCTGAGGTACGGTGTAGGAGAAGTGTTTCAAATTCCATTCTATGTCCAATACCCAAAAATCACACAAAAGCCCAATTATCTCACTTCCTGTTGGGCGTGGCCATGACATTGCAGTGAGGCATTTGTTCATCTTATTGAGATACACGTCCCTACCGAATTTCGTGCGCCTATCTTAAACGGTATGCCAGCCCCGAAAGACAACGCGCTAGGGGGCGCTATCGAGCTCCTGGGGGTCACTGGGGGACGGGACTTTGTGTGGTCGTACTGGCAGCACATTGTGATGCCCGTGCAAAGTTTCGTTTGTTTTGAAGCATGGGAACATGCTCAAAATTGCCCCAGCGAGTGTGAACAAGAACAAGAATAATTAAAGCCGCAAGCGGCGTTGGTCGGGACCTCGCACCTGCGTTTGTTCGTCTTACTGAGACGCACAGCCATACCAAATTTCGTGTGCCTGGCACAATTATCTCACTTCCTGTTGGGTGTGGCCATGACATTGTAGATACCCTGTCAGAACAGACCCTGTCAGACCCTGTCAGACCCTGTCAGACCCTGTCAGACTCTGTTAGACCCTGTCAGACCCTGCATGTGGCCTACATGCTGAGGCCTACATGAACCTTCGATGCTTGTCCCCACATTGCTGCTTGCAGCTATATCAGATCAAAGGTACAAAGATCAAAGACCTTTGATCAGGGCGTTGCCTAGCAACAAATACCTCCCATTCATAACTCATCACTCCCATTCAATAAATACCTAATTTTATTGATCCGCCGTATCGTCATATTACCGCCTATTTGAAAATCCTTCGCAATTTAACATCTCCAACGTCTTAAGATTATGTTCACCAAAATTTAAGCCTATCTGAGGTACGGTGTAGGAGAAGTGTTTCAAATTCCATACCTAAGTTTATCGATCCGCCGTATCGTCATATTACCGCCTATTTGAAAATCCTTCGCAATTTAACATCTCCAACATCTTAAGATTATGTTCACCAAAATTTAAGCCCATCTGAGGTACGGTGTAGGAGAAGTGTTTCAAATTCCATTCCATGTCCAATACCCAAAAATCACACAAAAGCCCAATTATCTCACTTCCTGTTGGGCGTGGCCGTGACATTGCAGTGAGGCGTTTGTTCGTCTTATTGAGATACACGTCCCTACCGAATTTCGTGCGCCTATCTTAAACGGTATGCCAGCCCCGAAAGACAACGCGCTAGGGGGCGCTATCGAGCTCCTGGGGGTCACTGGGGGACGGGACTTTGTGTGGTCGTACTGGCAGCACTTTGTGATGCCCGTGCAAAGTTTCGTTCGTTTTGAAGCATGGGAACATGCTCAAAATTGCCCCAGCGTGTATGAACAAGAATAATAATAATAATAATACGGAAACAAAGCAACAACAATAGGGACCTTCGTCCCCCTTCGGGCTCGGTCCCTAATAATAATAATTAAAGCCGCAAGCGGCGTTGGTCGGGACCTCGCACCTGCATTTGTTCGTCTTACTGAGACGCACAGCCATACCAAATTTCGTGTGCCTGGGACAATTATCTCACTTCCTGTTGGGCGTGGCCATGACATTGTAGATACCCTGTCAGAACAGACCCTGTCAGACCCTGTCAGACTCTGCATGTGGCCTACATGCTGAGGCCTACATGAACCTTCGATGCTTGTCCCCACATTGCTGCTTGCAGCTATATCAGATCAAAGGTACAAAGATCAAAGACCTTTGATCAGGGCGTTGCCTAGCAACAAATACCTCCCATTCATAACTCATCACTCCCATTCAATAAATACCTAACTTTATTGATCCGCCGTATCGTCATATTACCGCCTATTTGAAAATCCTTCGCAATTTAACATCTCCAACGTCTTAAGATTATGTTCACCAAAATTTAAGCCTATCTGAGGTACGGTGTAGGAGAAGTGTTTCAAATTCCATACCTAACTTTATCGATCCGCCGTATCGTCATATTACCGCCTATTTGAAAATCCTTCGCAATTTAACATCTCCAACGTCTTAAGATTATGTTCACTAAAATTTAAGCCCATCTGAGGTACGGTGTAGGAGAAGTGTTTCAAATTCCATTCTATGTCAAATACCCCAAAATCACACAAAAGGCCAATTATCTCACTTCCTGTTGGGCGTGGCCATGACATTGCAGTGAGGCATTTGTTCGTCTTATTGAGATACACGTCCCTACCGAATTTCATGCTCCTATCTTAAACGGTATGCCAGCCCCGAAAGACAACGCGCTAGGGGGCGCTATCGAGCTCCTGGGGGTCACTGGGGGACGGGACTTTGTGTGGTCGTACTGGCAGCACTTTGTGATGCCCGTGCAAAGTTTCGTTCGTTTTGAAGCATGGGAACATGCTCAAAATTGCCCCAGCGAGTGTGAACAAGAACAAGAATAATAATAATATTAAAGCCGCAAGCGGCGTTGGTCGGGACCTCGCACCTGCGTTTGTTCGTCTTACTGAGACGCACAGCCATACCAAATTTCGTGTGCCTGGCACAATTATCTCACTTCCTGTTGGGCGTGGCCATGACATTGTAGATACCCTGTCAGAACAGACCCTGTCAGACCCTGTCAGACCCTGTCAGACCCTGTCAGACTCTGTTAGACCCTGTCAGACTCTGTTAGACCCTGTCAGACCCTGCATGTGGCCTACATGCTGAGGCCTACATGAACTTTCGATGCTTGTCCCCACATTGCTGCTTGCAGCTATATCAGATCAAAGGTACAAAGATCAAAGACCTTTGATCAGGGCGTTGCCTAGCAACAAATACCTCCCATTCATAACTCATCACTCCCATTCAATAAATACCTAACTTTATCGATCCGCCGTATTGTCATATTACCGCCTATTTGAAAATCCTTCGCAATTTAACATCTCCAACGTCTTAAGATTATGTTCACCAAAATTTAAGCCTATCTGAGGTACGGTGTAGGAGAAGTGTTTCAAATTCCATACCTAACTTTATCGATCCGCCGTATCGTCATATTACCACCTATTTGAAAATCCTTCGCAATTTAACATCTCCAACATCTTAAGATTATGTTCACCAAAATTTAAGCCCATCTGAGGTACGGTGTAGGAGAAGTGTTTCAAATTCCATTCTATGTCCAATACCCCAAAATCACACAAAATGCCAATTATCTCACTTCCTGTTGGGCGTGGCCATGACATTGCAGTGAGGCATTTGTTCGTCTTATTGAGATACACGTCCCTACCGAATTTCGTGCGCCTATCTTAAACGGTATGCCAGCCCCGAAAGACAACGCGCTAGGGGGCGCTATCGAGCTCCTGGGGGTCACTGGGGGACGAGACTTTGTGTGGTCGTACTGGCAGGACTTTGTGATGCCCGTGCAAAGTTTCGTTCGTTTTGAAGCATGGGAACATGCTCAAAATTGCCCCAGCGAGTGTGAACAAGAACAAGAATAATTAAAGCCGCAAGCGGCGTTGGTCGGGACCTCGCACCTGCGTTTGTTCGTCTTACTGAGACGCACAGCCATACGAAATTTCGTGTGCCTGGCACAATTATCTCACTTCCTGTTGGGCGTGGCCATGACATTGTAGATACCCTGTCAGAACAGACCCTGTCAGACCCTGTCAGACCCTGTCAGACTCTGTTAGACCCTGTCAGACTCTGTCAGACCCTGTCAGAACCTGCATGTGGCCTACATGCTGAGGCCTACATGAACCTTCGATGCTTGTCCCCACATTGCTGCTTGCAGCTATATCAGATCAAAGGTACAAAGATCAAAGACCTTTGATCAGGGCGTTGCCTAGCAACAAATACCTCCCATTCATAACTCATCACTCCCATTCAATAAATACCTAATTTTATCGATCCGCCGTATCGTCATATTACCGCCTATTTGAAAATCCTTCGCAATTTAACATCTCCAACGTCTTAAGATTATGTTCACCAAAATTTAAGCCTATCTGAGGTATGGTGTAGGAGAAGTGTTTCAAATTCCATACCTAACTTTATCGATCCGCCGTATCGTCATATTACCGCCTATTTGAAAATCCTTCGCAATTTAACATCTCCAACGTCTTAAGATTATGTTCACCAAAATTTAAGCCCATCTGAGGTACGGTGTAGGAGAAGTGTTTCAAATTCCATTCTATGTCCAATACCCAAAAATCACACAAAAGCCCAATTATCTCACTTCCTGTTGGGCGTGGCCATGACATTGCAGTGAGGCGTTTGTTCGTCTTATTGAGATACACGTCCCTACCGAATTTCGTGCGCCTATCTTAAACGGTATGCCAGCCCCGAAAGACAACGCGCTAGGGGGCGCTATCGAGCTCCTGGGGGTCACTGGGGGACGGGACTTTGTGTGGTCGTACTGGCAGCACTTTGTGATGCCCGTGCAAAGTTTCGTTCGTTTTGAAGCATGGGAACATGCTCAAAATTGCCCCAGCGAGTGTGAACAAGAACAAGAATAATAATAATTAAAGCCGCAAGCGGCGTTGGTCGGGACCTCGCACCTGCGTTTGTTCGTCTTACTGAGACGCACAGCCATACCAAATTTCGTGTGCCTGGCACAATTATCTCACTTCCTGTTGGGCGTGGCCATGACATTGTAGATACCCTGTCAGAACAGACCCTGTCAGACCCTGTCAGACCCTGTCAGACCCTGTCAGACTCTGTTAGACCCTGTCAGACTCTGTTAGACCCTGTCAGACCCTGCATGTGGCCTCCATGCTGAGGCCTACATGAACCTTCGATGCTTGTCCCCACATTGCTGCTTGCAGCTATATCAGATCAAAGGTACAAAGATCAAAGACCTTTGATCAGGGCGTTGCCTAGCAACAAATACCTCCCATTCATAACTCATCACTCCCATTCAATAAATACCTAACTTTATCGATCCGCCGTATCGTCATATTACCGCCTATTTGAAAATCCTTCGCAATTTAACATCTCCAACGTCTTAAGATTATGTTCACCAAAATTTAAGCCCATCTGAGGTACGGTGTAGGAGAAGTGTTTCAAATTCCATTCTATGTCCAATACCCAAAAATCACACAAAAGCCCAATTATCTCACTTCCTGTTGGGCGTGGCCATGACATTGCAGTGAGGCGTTTGTTCGTCTTATTGAGATACACGTCCCTACCGAATTTCGTGCGCCTATCTTAAACGGTATGCCAGCCCCGAAAGACAACGCGCTAGGGGGCGCTATCGAGCTCCTGGGGGTCACTGGGGGACGGGACTTTGTGTGGTCGTACTGGCAGCACTTTGTGATGCCCGTGCAAAGTTTCGTTCGTTTTGAAGCATGGGAACATGCTCAAAATTGCCCCAGCGAGTGTGAACAAGAACAAGAATAATAATAATAATAATAATAATTAAAGCCGCAAGCGGCGTTGGTCGGGACCTCGCACCTGCGTTTGTTCGTCTTACTGTGACGCACAGCCATACGAAATTTCGTGTGCCTGGCACAATTATCTCACTTCCTGTTGGGCGTGGCCATGACATTGTAGATACCCTGTCAGATCAGACCCTGTCAGACCCTGTCAGACTCTGTTAGACCCTGTCAGACTCTGTCAGACCCTGTCAGACCCTGTCAGACTCTGTTAGACCCTGTCAGACCCTGCATGTGGCCTACATGCTGAGGCCTACATGAACCTTCGATGCTTGTCCCCACATTGCTGCTTGCAGCTATATCAGATCAAAGGTACAAAGATCAAAGACCTTTGATCAGGGCGTTGCCTAGCAACAAATACCTCCCATTCATAACTCATCACTCCCATTCAATAAATACCTAATTTTATCGATCCGCCGTATCGTCATATTACCGCCTATTTGAAAATCCTTCGTAATTTAACATCTCCAACGTCTTAAGATTATGTTCACCAAAATTTAAGCCTATCTGAGGTACGGTGTAGGAGAAGTGTTTCAAATTCCATACCTAACTTTATCGATCCGCCGTATCGTCATATTACCGCCTATTTGAAAATCCTTCGCAATTTAACATCTCCAACGTCTTAAGATTATGTTCACCAAAATTTAAGCCCATCTGAGGTACGGTGTAGGACAAGTGTTTCAAATTCCATTCTATGTCCAATACCCAAAAATCACACAAAAGCCCAATTATCTCACTTCCTGTTGGGCGTGGCCATGACATTGCAGTGAGGCGTTTGTTCGTCTTATTGAGATACACGTCCCTACCGAATTTCGTGCACCTATCTTAAACGGTATGCCAGCCCCGAAAGACAACGCGCTAGGGGGCGCTATCGAGCTCCTGGGGGTCACTGGGGGACGGGACTTTGTGTGGTTGTACTGGCAGCACTTTGTGATGCCCGTGCAAAGTTTCGTTCGTTTTGAAGCATGGGAACATGCTCAAAATTGCCCCAGCGAGTGTGAACAAGAACAAGAATAATAATAATTAAAGCCGCAAGCGGCGTTGGTCGGGACCTCGCACCTGCGTTTGTTCGTCTTACTGAGACGCACAGCCATACCAAATTTCGTGTGCCTGGCACAATTATCTCACTTCCTGTTGGGCGTGGCCATGACATTGTAGATACCCTGTCAGAACAGACCCTGTCAGACCCTGTCAGACCCTGTCAGACCCTGCATGTGGCCTACATGCTGAGGCCTACATGAACCTTCGATGCTTGTCCCCACATTGCTGCTTGCAGCTATATCAGATCAAAGGTACAAAGATCAAAGACCTTTGATCAGGGCGTTGCCTAGCAACAAATACCTCCCATTCATAACTCATCACTCCCATTCAATAAATACCTAACTTTATTGATCCGCCGTATCGTCATATTACCGCCTATTTGAAAATCCTTCGCAATTTAACATCTCCAACGTCTTAAGATTATGTTCACCAAAATTTAAGCCTATCTGAGGTACGGTGTAGGAGAAGTGTTTCAAATTCCATACCTAACTTTATCGATCCGCCGTATCGTCATATTACCGCCTATTTGAAAATCCTTCGCAATTTAACATCTCCAACGTCTTAAGATTATGTTCACTAAAATTTAAGCCCATCTGAGGCACGGTGTAGGACAAGTGTTTCAAATTCCATTGTATGTCAAATACCCCAAAATCACACAAAAGGCCAATTATCTCACTTCCTGTTGGGCGTGGCCATGACATTGCAGTGAGGCATTTGTTCGTCTTATTGAGATACACGTCCCTACCGAATTTCATGCTCCTATCTTAAACGGTATGCCAGCCCCGAAAGACAACGCGCTAGGGGGCGCTATCGAGCTCCTGGGGGTCACTGGGGGACGGGACTTTGTGTGGTCGTACTGGCAGCACTTTGTGATGCCCGTGCAAAGTTTCGTTCGTTTTGAAGCATGGGAACATGCTCAAAATTGCCCCAGCGTGTATGAACAAGAATAATAATAATAATAATTAAAGCCGCAAGCGGCGTTGGTCGGGACCTCGCACCTGCGTTTGTTCGTCTTACTGAGACGCACACCCATACTGAATTTCGTGTGCCTGGCACAATTATCTCACTTCCTGTTGGGCGTGGCCAAAGACAGATCAAAGGTACAAAGATCAAAGACCTTTGATCAGGGCGTTGCCTAGCAACAGATACCTCCCATTCATAACTCATAACTCCCATTCAATAAATACCTAACTTTATCGATCCGCCGTATCGTCATATTACCGCCTATTTGAAAATCCTTCGCAATTTAACATCTCCAACGTCTTAAGATTATGTTCACCGAAATTGAAGCCTATCTGAGGTACGGTGTAGGAGAAGTGTTTCAAATTCCATTCTATGTCAAATACCCCAAAATCACACAAAAGGCCAATTATCTCACTTCCTGTTGGGCGTGGCCATGACATTGCAGTGAGGCGTTTGTTCGTCTTATTGAGATACACGTCCCTACCGAATTTCGTGCGCCTATCTTAAACGGTATGCCAGCCCCGAAAGACAACGCGCTAGGGGGCGCTATCGAGCTCCTGGGGGTCACTGGGGGACGGGACTTTGTGTGGTCGTACTGGCAGCACTTTGTGATGCCCGTGCAAAGTTTCGTTCGTTTTGAAGCATGGGAACATGCTCAAAATTGCCCCAGCGAGTGTGAACAAGAACAAGAATAATAATAATAATAATAATAATAATAATAGGGAAACAAAGCAACAACAATAGGGACCTTCGTCCCCCTTCGGGGCTCGGTCCCTAATAATAGGGAAACAAAGCAACAACAATAGGGACCTTCGTCCCCCTTCGGGGCTCGGTCCCTAATAATAATAATAATAATAATAGGGAAACAAAGCAACAACAATAGGGACCTTCGTCCCCCTTCGGGGCTCGGTCCCTAATTAAAGCCGCAAGCGGCGTTGGTCGGGACCTCGCACCTGCGTTTGTTCGTCTTACTGAGACGCACGCGCATACCAAATTTCGTGTGCCTGGCACAATTATCTCACTTCCTGTTGGGCGTGGCCATGACATTGTAGATACCCTGTCAGAACAGACCCTGTCAGACCCTGTCAGACTCTGTTAGACGCTGTCAGACCCTGCATGTGGCCTACATGCTGAGGCCTACATGAACCTTCGATGCTTGTCCCCACATTGCTGCTTGCAGCTATATCAGATCAAAGGTACAAAGATCAAAGACCTTTGATCAGGGCGTTGCCTAGCAACAAATACCTCCCATTCATAACTCATCACTCCCATTCAATAAATACCTAACTTTATCGATCCGCCGTATCGTCATATTACCACCTATTTGAAAATCCTTCGCAATTTAACATCTCCAACATCTTAAGATTATGTTCACCAAAATTTAAGCCAATCTGAGGTACGGTGTAGGAGAAGTGTTTCAAATTCCATTCTAAGTCAAATACCCCAAAATCACACAAAAGGTCAATTATCTCACTTCCTGTTGGGCGTGGCCATGACATTGCAGTGAGGCGTTTGTTCGTCTTATTGAGATACACGTCCCTACCGAATTTCGTGCGCCTATCTTAAACGGTATGCCAGCCCCGAAAGACAACGCGCTAGGGGGCGCTATCGAGCTCCTGGGGGTCACTGGGGGACGAGACTTTGTGTGGTCGTACTGGCAGCACTTTGTGATGCCCGTGCAAAGTTTTGTTCGTTTTGAAGCATGGGAACATGCTCAAAATTGCCCCAGCGTGTATGAACAAGAATAATAATAATACGGAAACAAAGCAACAACAATAGGGACCTTCGTCCCCCTTCGGGCTCGGTCCCTAATTAAAGCCGCAAGCGGCGTTGGTCGGGACCTCGCACCTGCGTTTGTTCGTCTTACTGAGACGCACAGCCATACCAAATTTCGTGTGCCTGGGACAATTATCTCACTTCCTGTTGGGCGTGGCCATGACATTGTAGATACCCTGTCAGAACAGACCCTGTCAGACCCTGTCAGACTCTGTCAGACCCTGTCAGACCCTGTCAGACTCTGTTAGACCCTGTCAGACCCTGCATGTGGCCTACATGCTGAGGCCTACATGAACCTTCGATGCTTGTCCCCACATTGCTGCTTGCAGCTATATCAGATCAAAGGTATAAAGATCAAAGACCTTTGAACAGGGCGTTGCCTAGCAACAAATACCTCCCATTCATAACTCATCACTCCCATTCAATAAATACCTAATTTTATCGATCCGCCGTATCGTCATATTACCGCCTATTTGAAAATCCTTCGCAATTTTACATCTCCAACGTCTTAAGATTATGTTCACCAAAATTTAAGCCTATCTGAGGTACGGTGTAGGAGAAGTGTTTCAAATTCCATACCTAACTTTATTGATCCGCCGTATCGTCATATTACCGCCTATTTGAAAATCCTTCGCAATTTAACATCTCCAACGTCTTAAGATTATTTTCACCAAAATTTAAGCCCATCTGAGGTACGGTGTAGGAGAAGTGTTTCAAATTCCATTCTATGTCCAATACCCAAAAATCACACAAAAGCTCAATTATCTCACTTCCTGTTGGGCGTGGCCATGACATTGCAGTGAGGCATTTGTTTGTCTTACTGAGATACACGTCCCTACCGAATTTCGTGCGCCTATCTTAAACGGTATGCCAGCCCCGAAAGACAACGCGCTAGGGGGCGCTATCGAGCTCCTGGGGGTCACTGGGGGACGGGACTTTGTGTGGTCGTACTGGCAGCACTTTGTGATGCCCGTGCAAAGTTTCGTTCGTTTTGAAGCATGGGAACATGCTCAAAATTGCCCCAGCGAGTGTGAACAAGAACAAGAATAATAATAATAATTAAAGCCGCAAGCGGCGTTGGTCGGGACCTCGCACCTGCGTTTGTTCGTCTTACTGAGACGCACACCCATACCAAATTTCGTGTGCCTGGCACAATTATCTCACTTCCTGTTGGGCGTGGCCATGACATTGTAGATACCCTGTCAGAACAGACCCTGTCAGACCCTGTCAGACCCTGTCAGACCCTGTCAGACTCTGTTAGACCCTGTCAGACCCTGCATGTGGCCTACATGCTGAGGCCTACATGAACCTTCGATGCTTGTCCCCACATTGCTGCTTGCAGCTATATCAGATCAAAGGTACAAAGATCAAAGACCTTTGATCAGGGCGTTGCCTAGCAACAAATACCTCCCATTCATAACTCATCACTCCCATTCAATAAATACCTAATTTTATCGATCCGCCGTATGGTCATATTACCGCCTATTTGAAAATCCTTCGCAATTTTACATCTCCAACGTCTTAAGATTATGTTCACCAAAATTTAAGCCTATCTGAGGTACGGTGTAGGAGAAGTGTTTCAAATTCCATACCTAACTTTATCGATCCGCCGTATCGTCATATTACCGCCTATTTGAAAATCCTTCGCAATTTAACATCTCCAACGTCTTAAGATTATGTTCACCAAAATTTAAGCCCATCTGAGGTACGGTGTAGGAGAAGTGTTTCAAATTCCATTCTATGTCCAATACCCAAAAATCACACAAAAGGCCAATTATCTCACTTCCTGTTGGGCGTGGCCATGACATTGCAGTGAGGCGTTTGTTCGTCTTATTGAGATACACGTCCCTACCGAATTTCGTGCGCCTATCTTAAACGGTATGCCAGCCCCGAAAGACAACGCGCTAGGGGGCGCTATCGAGCTCCTGGGGGTCACTGGGGGACGGGACTTTGTGTGGTCGTACTGGCAGCACTTTGTGATGCCCGTGCAAAGTTTCGTTCGTTTTGAAGCATGGGAACATGCTCAAAATTGCCCCAGCGAGTGTGAACAAGAACAAGAATTAAAGCCGCAAGCGGCGTTGGTCGGGACCTCGCACCTGCGTTTGTTCGTCTTACTGAGACGCACACCCATACCGAATTTCGTGTGCCTGGCAAAAATGGTAAGCCATATCGGACAATTTTTCCTGTTAGGGGCTCAGCTAGCGGTAGATTTCTGACAGTTCACTGGCCTGTCATATGGGGGCGCTATGTCAGACTGCCAGTTATTTGGCATGAAAATCTTGGTTGTCCTCATCTACATTACCCTGTGAAGTTTTAGTCTGAGGAAGAACTCCAAATTCAATAAATATCTCCCATTCATAACTCCCATTCAATAAATACCTAAGTTTATCGATCCGCCGTATCGTCATATTACCGCCTATTTGAAAATCCTTCGCAATTTAACATCTCCAATGTCTTAAGATTATGTTCACCAAAATTTAAGCCCATCTGAGGTACGGTGTAGGAGAAGTGTCTGCTAAATGAAGTGGTGGCACACCTCCTATTGCATTTGGCACTTTCAAATGGTAGCAAAATTCATCAGGCTGCCATTTTGTCATCTTACAAGATATCAAAAATCCCTTCGCAATTTAACATCTCCAATGTCTTGAGCTCATGTACACCAAATTTTACGCCCATCTGATGTACGGTGTAGGAGGAGTGTTTTAAAATCTATTCTATGTCATATCACAGAAAATCGCAATACAAGTCTTCTTATCTCACGTCCTGTTGGGCGTGGCCATGACATTGTAATTACAATTTTGTTCATCTTAGTGAGATACACACCCATACCAACTTTCGTGTGTCTGGCTGAAATCGTATGCCACCCACGATCCTTTTTGTGTTAAAATGCTCATTTGCTGTACATTTTCTGACAGTTCACTGGCCTGTCATATGGGGGCGCTATGTCAGACTGCCAGTTATTTGGCATGAAAATCTTGGTAGTCCTCATGTATATTACCCTGTGAAGTTTTAGTCTGAGGAAGAACTCCAAATTCAATAAATACCTCCTATTCATAACTCATAACTCTGATTCAATAAATACCTAAGTTTATCGATCCGCCGTATTGTCATATTAGCGCCTATTTAAAAATCCTTCGCAATTTAACATCTCCAACGTCTTAAGATTATGTTCACCAAAATTTAAGCCCATCTGAGGTACGGTGTAGGAGAAGTGTTTCAAATTCCATTGTATGTCCAATATCCACAAAATCACACAAAAGGCCAATTATCTCACTTCCTGTTGGGCGTGGACATGACATTGCAGTGAGGCGTTTGTTCGTCTTATTGAGATATATGTCCCTACCAAATTTCGTGCGCCTATCTTAAACGGTATGCCAGCCCCGAAAGACAACGCGCCAGGCCCAAAAAACAACGCACTAGGGGGCGCTATCAAGCTCCTGGGGGTCACCGAGGGACGGGTCTTTTTGGAGGCGTAGCTGCCGCCCTACGTGATGCCCGTGCAAAATTTCGTTCGTTTTGAAGCATGGGAACATGCTCAAAATTGCCCAAAAGCGTGTTAAAAAATGTGTCCCAAGAATAATAATAATAATTAAAGCCGCAAGCGGCGTTGGTCGGGACCTCGCACCTGCGTTTGTTCGTCTTACTGAGACGCACACCCATACCGAATTTCGTGTGCCTGGCAAAAATGGTAAGCCATATCGGACAATTTTTCCTGTTAGGGGCTCAGCTAGCGGTAGATTTCTGACAGTTCACTGGCCTGTCATATGGGGGCGCTATGTCAGACTGCCAGTTATTTGGCATGAAAATCTTGGTAGTCCTCATGTACATTACCCTGTGAAGTTTTAGTCTGAGGAAGAACTCCAAATTCAATAAAAACCTCCCATTCATAACTCATAACAATAAATACCTAAGTTTATCGATCCGCCGTATCGTCATATTACCGTCTATTTGAAAATCCTTCGCAATTTAACATCTCCAACGTCTTAAGATTATGTTCACCAAAATTTAAGCCCATCTGAGGTACGGTGTAGGAGAAGTGTCTGCTAAATGAAGTGGTGACACACCTCCTATTGCATTTGGCACTTTCAAATGGTAGCAAAATTAATCAGGCTGCCATTTTGTCATCTTACAAGATATCAAAAATCCCTTCGCAATTTAACATCTCCAATGTCTTGAGCTCATGTACTCCAAATTTTACGCCCATCTGATGTACGGTGTAGGAGGAGTGTTTTAAAATCTATTCTATGTCATATCACAGAAAATCGCAATACAAGTCTTCTTATCTCACTTCCTGTTGGGCGTGGCCATGACATTGTAATTACAATTTTGTTCATCTTAGTGAGATACACACCCATACCAACTTTCGTGTGTCTGGCTGAAATCGTATGCCACCCACGATCCTTTTTGTGTTAAAATGCTCATTTGCTGTACATTTTCTGACAGTTCACTGGCCTGTCATATGGGGGCGCTATGTCAGACTGCCAGTTATTTGGCATGAAAATCTTGGTAGTCCTCATCTACATTACCCTGTGAAGTTTTAGTCTGAGGAAGAACTCCAAATTCAATAAAAACCTCCTATTCATAATTCATAACTCCCATTCAATAAATACCTAAGTTTATCGATCCACCGTATCGTCATATTACCGCCTATTTGAAAATCCTTCGCAATTTATCATCTCCAACGTCTTAAGATTATGTTCAGCAAAATTTAAGCCCATCTGAGGTTCGGTGTAGGAGAAGTGTTTCAAATTCCATTGTATGTCCAATATTACAAAATCACACAAAATGCCAATTATCTCACTTCCTGTTGGGCGTGGCCATGACATTGCAGTGAGGCGTTTGTTCGTCTTATTGAGATACACGTCCCTACCGAATTTCGTGTGCCTATCTTAAACGGAACTCCAAATTCAATAAATAACTCCCATCCATAACTCATAACTCATATCTAATTTTATCGATCCGCTGTATCGTCATATTACCGCCTATTTGAAAATCCTTCGCAATTTAACATCTCCAACGTCTTAAGATTATGTTCACCAAAATTTAAGCCCATCTGAGGTACGGTGTAGGAGAAGTGTTTCAAATTCCATTGTATGTCAAATTTCACAAAAGGCCAATTATCTCACTTCCTGTTGGGCGTGGCCATGACATTGCAGTGAGGCGTTTGTTTGTCTTATTGAGATACACGTCCCTACTGAATTTCGTGCACCTATCTTAAACAGTATGCCAGCCCCGAAAGACAACGCGCTAGGGGGCGCTATCGAGCTCCTGGGGGTCACCGGGAGACGGGTCTTTTTGGAGGCGTAGCTGCCGCCCTACGTGATGCCCCTGCAAAGTCACGTTCGTTTTGAAGCATGGGAACATGCTCCAAATTGCCCAAAAGCGTGTGAACAAGAACAAGAATAATAATTAAAGCCGCAAGCGGCGTTGGTCGGGACCTCGCACCTGCGTTTGTTCGTCTTACTGAGACGCACACCCATACTGAATTTCGTGTGCCTGGCAAAAATGGTAAGCCATATCGGACAATTTTTCCTGTTAGGGGCTCAGCTAGCGGTAGATTTCTGACAGTTCACTGGCCTGTCATATGGGGGCGCTATGTCAGACTGCCAGTTATTTGGCATGAAAATCTTGGTAGTCCTCATGTACATTACCCTGTGAAGTTTTAGTCTGAGGAAGAACTCCAAATTCAATAAATATCTCCCATTCATAATTCATAACTTGCATTCAATAAATACCTAACTTTATTGATCCGCTGTATCGTCATATTACCGCCTATTTGAAAATCCTTCGCAAATTAACATCTCCAACGTCTTAAGATTATGTTCACCAAAATTTAAGCCCATCTGAGGTACGTTGTAGGAGAAATGTTTCAAGATGAAGTGGTGACACACTTCCTATTGAATTTGGAACTTTCAAATGGTAGCAAAATTCATCAGGCCGCCATTTTGTCATCTTACAAGATATCAAAAATCCCTTCGCAATTTAACATGTCCATTGTCTTGAGCTCATGTACACCAAAATTTACGCCCATCTGATGTACGGTGTAGGAGGAGTGTTTTAAAATCCATTGTATGTCTTATCACACAAAATCTCAATACAAGTCTTTTTATCTCACTTCCTGTTGGGCGTGGCCATGACATTGTAATTACAATTTTGTTCATCTTAGTGAGATACACACCCATACCAACTTTCGTGTGTCTGGCTGAAATCGTATGCCACCCACGATCCTCTTTGTGTTAAAACGCTCATTTGCTGTACATTTTCTGACAGTTCACTGGCCTGTCATATGGGGGCGCTATGTCAGACTGCCAGTTATTTGGCATGAAAATCTTGGTAGTCCTCATCTACATTACCCTGTGAAGTTTTAGTCTGAGGAAGAACTCCAAATTCAATAAAAACCTCCCACTCATAATTTATAACTCCCATTCAATAAATACCTAACTTTATCGATCCGCTGTATCGTCATATTACCGCTTATTTGAAAATCCTTCGCAATTTAACATCTCCAACGTCTTAAGATTATGTTCACCAAAATTTAAGCCCATCTGAGGTACGGTGTAGGAGAAGTGTTTCAAATTCCATTGTATGTCCAATATCCACAAAATCACACAAAAGGCCAATTATCTCACTTCCTGTTGGGCGTGGCCATGACATTGCAGTGAGGCGTTTGTTCGTCTTATTGAGATACACGTCCCTACCAAATTTCGTGTGCCTATCTTAAACGGTATGCCAGCCCCGAAAGACAAAGCGCCAGCCCCGAAAAACATCGCGTTAGGGGGCGCTATCAAGCTCCTCTGGGTCACCGGGGGACGGGTCTTTTTGGAGGCGTAGCTGCCACCCTACGTGATGCCCGTGCAAAGTTTCGTTCGTTTTGAAGCATGGGAACATGTTCAAAATTGCCCAAAAGCGTGTTAAAAAAAAGTGTCCCAAGAATAATAATAATAATTAAAGCCGCAAGCGGCGTTGGTCGGGACCTCGCACCTGCGTTTGTTCGTCTTACTGAGACGCACACCCATACCGAATTTCGTGTGCCTGGCAAAAATGGTAAGCCATATCGGACAATTTTTCCTGTTAGGGGCTCAGCTAGCGGTAGATTTCTGACAGTTCCCTGGCCTGTCATATGGGGGCGCTATGTCAGACTGCCAGTTATTTGACATGAAAATCTTGGTAGTCCTCATCTACATTACCCTGTGAAGTTTTAGTCTGAGGAAGAACTCCAAATTCAATAAAAACCTCCCATTCATAACTCATAACAATAAATACCTAAGTTTATCGATCCGCCGTATCGTCATATTACCGCCTATTTGAAAATCCTTCGCAATTTAACATCTCCAACGTCTTAAGATTATGTTCACCAAAATTTAAGCCCATCTGAGGTACGTTGTAGAAGAAGTGTCTGCTAAATGAAGTGGTGACACACCTCCTATTGCATTTGGCACTTTCAAATGGTAGCAAAATTCATCAGGCCGCCATTTTGTCATCTTACAAGATATCAAAAATCCCTTCACAATTTAACATCTCCAATGTCTTGAGCTCATGTACACCAAAATGTACGCCCATCTGATGTACGGTATAGGAGGAGTGTTTTAAAATCCATTTTATGTCATATCACACAAAATCGCAATACAAGTCTTCTTATCTCACTTCCTGTTGGGCGTGGCCATGACATTGTAATTACAATTTTGTTCATCTTAGTGAGATACACACCCATACCAACTTTCGTGTGTCTGGCTGAAATAGTATGCCACCCACGATCCTCTTTGTGTTAAAGTGCTCATTTGCTGTACATTTTCTGACAGTTCACTGGCCTGTCATATGGGGGCGCTATGTCAGACTGCCAGTTATTTGGCATGAAAATCTTGGTAGTCCTCATCTACATTACCCTGTGAAGTTTTAGTCTGAGGAAGAACTCCAAATTCAATAAAAACCTCCTATTCATAATTCATAACTCCCATTCAATAAATACCTAAGTTTATCGATCCACCGTATCGTCATATTACCGCCTATTTGAAAATCCTTCGCAATTTATCATCTCCAACGTCTTAAGATTATGTTCACCAAAATTTAAGCCCATCTGAGGTTCGGTGTAGGAGAAGTGTTTCGAATTCCATTGTATGTCCAATATTACAAAATCACACAAAATGCCAATTATCTCACTTCCTGTTGGGCGTGGCCATGACATTGCAGTGAGGCGTTTGTTCGTCTTATTGAGATACACGTCCCTACCGAATTTCGTGTGCCTATCTTAAACGGAACTCCAAATTCAATAAATAACTCCCATCCATAACTCATAACTCATATCTAATTTTATCGATCCGCTGTATCGTCATATTACCGCCTATTTGAAAATCCTTCGCAATTTAACATCTCCAACGTCTTAAGATTATGTTCACCAAAATTTAAGCCCATCTGAGGTACGGTGTAGGAGAAGTGTTTCAAATTCCATTGTATGTCAAATTTCACAAAAGGCCAATTATCTCACTTCCTGTTGGGCGTGGCCATGACATTGCAGTGAGGCGTTTGTTTGTCTTATTGAGATACACGTCCCTACTGAATTTCGTGCACCTATCTTAAACGGTATGCCAGCCCCGAAAGACAACGCGCTAGGGGGCGCTATCGAGCTCCTGGGGGTCACCGGGAGACGGGTCTTTTTGGAGGCGTAGCTGCCGCCCTACGTGATGCCCCTGCAAAGTCACGTTCGTTTTGAAGCATGGGAACATGCTCCAAATTGCCCAAAAGCGTGTGAACAAGAACAAGAATAATAATAATAGAGAAACAGAGCAACTTCAATAGGGACCTTCGTGCCCCTTCGGGCTCGGTCCCTAATAATAATAATAATAGAGAAACAGAGCGAGAACAATAGGGACCTTCGTGCCCCTTCGGGCTCGGTCCCTAATAATAGAGAAACAGAGCGAGAACAATAGGGACCTTCGTCCCCCTTCGGGCTCGGTCCCTAATAATAATAATTAAAGCCGCAAGCGGCGTTGGTCGGGACCTCGCACCTGCGTTTGTTCGTCTTACTGAGACGCACAGCCATACCAAATTTCGTGTGCCTGGCACAATTATCTCACTTCCTGTTGGGCGTGGCCATGACATTGTAGATACCCTGTCAGAACAGACCCTGTCAGACCCTGTCAGACCCTGTCAGACCCTGTCAGACTCTGTCAGACCCTGTCAGACCCTGCATGTGGCCTACATGCTGAGGCCTACATGAACCTTCGATGCTTGTCCCCACATTGCTGCTTGCAGCTATATCAGATCAAAGGTACAAAGATCAAAGACCTTTGATCAGGGCGTTGCCTAGCAACAAATACCTCCCATTCATAACTCATCACTCCCATTCAATAAATACCTAACTTTATCGATCCGCCGTATCGTCATATTACCGCCTATTTGAAAATCCTTCGCAATTTAACATCTCCAACGTCTTAAGATTATGTTCACCAAAATTTAAGCCCATCTGAGGTACGGTGTAGGAGAAGTCTTTCAAATTCCATACCTAACTTTATCGATCCGCCGTATCGTCATATTACCGCCTATTTGAAAATCCTTCGCAATTTAACATCTCCAACATCTTAAGATTATGTTCACCAAAATTTAAGCCCATCTGAGGTACGGTGTAGGAGAAGTGTTTCAAATTCCATTCTATGTCCAATACCCAAAAATCACACAAAAGCCCAATTATCTCACTTCCTGTTGGGCGTGGCCATGACAATGCAGTGAGGCGTTTGTTCGTCTTATTGAGATACACGTCCCTACCGAATTTCGTGCGCCTATCTTAAACGGTATGCCAGCCCCGAAAGACAACGCGCTAGGGGGCGCTATCGAGCTCCTGGGGGTCACTGGGGGACGGGACTTTGTGTGGTCGTACTGGCAGCACTTTGTGATGCCCGTGCAAAGTTTCGTTCGTTTTGAAGCATGGGAACATGCTCAAAATTGCCCCAGCGAGTGTGAACAAGAACAAGAATAATAATAATTAAAGCCGCAAGCGGCGTTGGTCGGGACCTCGCACCTGCGTTTGTTCGTCTTACTGAGACGCACACCCATACCAAATTTCGTGTGCCTGGCACAATTATCTCACTTCCTGTTGGGCGTGGCCATGACATTGTAGATACCCTGTCAGAACAGACCCTGTCAGACCCTGTCAGACCCTGTCAGACCCTGTCAGACTCTGTTAGACCCTGTCAGACCCTGCATGTGGCCTACATGCTGAGGCCTACATGAACCTTCGATGCTTGTCCCCACATTGCTGCTTGCAGCTATATCAGATCAAAGGTACAAAGATCAAAGATCTTTGATCAGGGCGTTGCCTAGCAACAAATACCTCCCATTCATAACTCATCACTCCCATTCAATAAATACCTAATTTTATCGATCCGCCGTATCGTCATATTACCGCCTATTTGAAAATCCTTCGCAATTTTACATCTCCAACGTCTTAAGATTATGTTCACCAAAATTTAAGCCTATCTGAGGTACGGTGTAGGAGAAGTGTTTCAAATTCCATACCTAACTTTATCGATCCGCTGTATCGTCATATTACCGCCTATTTGAAAATCCTTCGCAATTTAACATCTCCAACGTCTTAAGATTATGTTCACCAAAATTTAAGCCCATCTGAGGTACGGTGTAGGAGAAGTGTTTCAAATTCCATTCTATGTCCAATACCCAAAAATCACACAAAAGCCCAATTATCTCACTTCCTGTTGGGCGTGGCCATGACATTGCAGTGAGGCGTTTGTTCGTCTTATTGAGATACACGTCCCTACCGAATTTCGTGCGCCTATCTTAAACGGTATGCCAGCCCCGAAAGACAACGCGCTAGGGGGCGCTATCGAGCTCCTGGGGGTCACTGGGGGACGGGACTTTGTGTGGTCGTACTGGCAGCACTTTGTGATGCCCGTGCAAAGTTTCGTTCGTTTTGAAGCATGGGAACATGCTCAAAATTGCCCCAGCGAGTGTGAACAAGAACAAGAATAATAATAATAATAATAATAATAATAGGGAAACAAAGCAACAACAATAGGGACCTTCGTCCCCCTTCGGGGCTCGGTCCCTAATAATAGGGAAACAAAGCAACAACAATAGGGACCTTCGCCCCCTTCGGGCTCGGTCCCTAATTAAAGCCGCAAGCGGCGTTGGTCGGGACCTCGCACCTGCGTTTGTTCGTCTTACTGAGACGCACAGCCATACGAAATTTCGTGTGCCTGGCACAATTATCTCACTTCCTGTTGGGCGTGGCCATGACATTGTAGATACCCTGTCAGAACAGACCCTGTCAGACCCTGTCAGACCCTGTCAGACTCTGTTAGACCCTGTCAGACTCTGTCAGACCCTGTCAGACCCTGCATGTGGCCTACATGCTGAGGCCTACATGAACCTTCGATGCTTGTCCCCACATTGCTGCTTGCAGCTATATCAGATCAAAGGTACAAAGATCAAAGACCTTTGATCAGGGCGTTGCCTAGCAACAAATACCTCCCATTCATAACTCATCACTCCCATTCAATAAATACCTAATTTTATCGATCCGCCGTATCGTCATATTACCGCCTATTTGAAAATCCTTCGCAATTTAACATCTCCAACGTCTTAAGATTATGTTCACCAAAATTTAAGCCTATCTGAGGTACGGTGTAGGAGAAGTGTTTCAAATTCCATACCTAACTTTATCGATCCGCCGTATCGTCATATTACCGCCTATTTGAAAATCCTTCGCAATTTAACATCTCCAACGTCTTAAGATTATGTTCACCAAAATTTAAGCCCATCTGAGGTACGGTGTAGGAGAAGTGTTTCAAATTCCATTCTATGTCCAATACCCAAAAATCACACAAAAGCCCAATTATCTCACTTCCTGTTGGGCGTGGCCATGACATTGCAGTGAGGCGTTTGTTCGTCTTATTGAGATACACGTCCCTACCGAATTTCGTGCGCCTATCTTAAACGGTATGCCAGCCCCGAAAGACAACGCGCTAGGGGGCGCTATCGAGCTCCTGGGGGTCACTGGGGGACGGGACTTTGTGTGGTCGTACTGGCAGCACTTTGTGATGCCCGTGCAAAGTTTCGTTCGTTTTGAAGCATGGGAACATGCTCAAAATTGCCCCAGCGAGTGTGAACAAGAACAAGAATAATAATAATTAAAGCCGCAAGCGGCGTTGGTCGGGACCTCGCACCTGCGTTTGTTCGTCTTACTGAGACGCACAGCCATACCAAATTTCGTGTGCCTGGCACAATTATCTCACTTCCTGTTGGGCGTGGCCATGACATTGTAGATACCCTGTCAGAACAGACCCTGTCAGACCCTGTCAGACCCTGTCAGACTCTGTTAGACCCTGTCAGACTCTGTCAGACCCTGTCAGACCCTGCATGTGGCCTACATGCTGAGGCCTACATGAACCTTCGATGCTTGTCCCCACATTGCTGCTTGCAGCTATATCAGATCAAAGGTACAAAGATCAAAGACCTTTGATCAGGGCGTTGCCTAGCAACAAATACCTCCCATTCATAACTCATCACTCCCATTCAATAAATACCTAATTTTATCGATCCGCCGTATCGTCATATTACCGCCTATTTGAAAATCCTTCGCAATTTAACATCTCCAACGTCTTAAGATTATGTTCACCAAAATTTAAGCCTATCTGAGGTACGGTGTAGGAGAAGTGTTTCAAATTCCATACCTAACTTTATCGATCCGCCGTATCGTCATATTACCGCCTATTTGAAAATCCTTCGCAATTTAACATCTCCAACGTCTTAAGATTATGTTCACCAAAATTTAAGCCCATCTGAGGTACGGTGTAGGAGAAGTGTTTCAAATTCCATTCTATGTCCAATACCCAAAAATCACACAAAAGCCCAATTATCTCACTTCCTGTTGGGCGTGGCCATGACATTGCAGTGAGGCGTTTGTTCGTCTTATTGAGATACACGTCCCTACCGAATTTCGTGCGGCTATCTTAAACGGTATGCCAGCCCCGAAAGACAACGCGCTAGGGGGCGCTATCGAGCTCCTGGGGGTCACTGGGGGACGGGACTTTGTGTGGTCGTACTGGCAGCACTTTGTGATGCCCGTGCAAAGTTTCGTTCGTTTTGAAGCATGGGAACATGCTCAAAATTGCCCCAGCGAGTGTGAACAAGAACAAGAATAATAATAATAGGGAAACAAAGCAACAACAATAGGGACCTTCGTCCCCCTTCGGGGCTCGGTCCCTAATAATAATAATAGGGAAACAAAGCAACAACAATAGGGACCTTCGTCCCCCTTCGGGGCTCGGTCCCTAATAATAATAATAATAATAGGGAAACAAAGCAACAACAATAGGGACCTTCGTCCCCCTTCGGGGCTCGGTCCCTAATTAAAGCCGCAAGCGGCGTTGGTCGGGACCTCGCACCTGCGTTTGTTCGTCTTACTGAGACGCACAGCCATACGAAATTTCGTGTGCCTGGCACAATTATCTCACTTCCTGTTGGGCGTGGCCATGACATTGTAGATACCCTGTCAGAACAGACCCTGTCAGACCCTGTCAGACCCTGTCAGACTCTGTTAGACCCTGTCAGACCCTGCATGTGGCCTCCATGCTGAGGCCTACATGAACCTTCGATGCTTGTCCCCACATTGCTGCTTGCAGCTATATCAGATCAAAGGTACAAAGATCAAAGACCTTTGATCAGGGCGTTGCCTAGCAACAAATACCTCCCATTCATAACTCATCACTCCCATTCAATAAATACCTAACTTTATCGATCCGCCGTATCGTCATATTACCGCCTATTTGAAAATCCTTCGCAATTTAACATCTCCAACGTCTTAAGATTATGTTCACCAAAATTTAAGCCTATCTGAGGTACGGTGTAGGAGAAGTGTTTCAAATTCCATACCTAACTTTATCGATCCGCCGTATCGTCATATTACCGCCTATTTGAAAATCCTTCGCAATTTAACATCTCCAACGTCTTAAGATTATGTTCACCAAAATTTAAGCCCATCTGAGGTACGGTGTAGGAGAAGTGTTTCAAATTCCATTCTATGTCCAATACCCAAAAATCACACAAAAGCCCAATTATCTCACTTCCTGTTGGGCGTGGCCATGACATTGCAGTGAGGCGTTTGTTCGTCTTATTGAGATACACGTCCCTACCGAATTTCGTGCGCCTATCTTAAACGGTATGCCAGCCCCGAAAGACAACGCGCTAGGGGGCGCTATCGAGCTCCTGGGGGTCACTGGGGGACGGGACTTTGTGTGGTCGTACTGGCAGCACTTTGTGATGCCCGTGCAAAGTTTCGTTCGTTTTGAAGCATGGGAACATGCTCAAAATTGCCCCAGCGAGTGTGAACAAGAACAAGAATAATAATAATTAAAGCCGCAAGCGGCGTTGGTCGGGACCTCGCACCTGCGTTTGTTCGTCTTACTGAGACGCACAGCCATACGAAATTTCGTGTGCCTGGCACAATTATCTCACTTCCTGTTGGGCGTGGCCATGACATTGTAGATACCCTGTCAGAACAGACCCTGTCAGACCCTGTCAGACCCTGTCAGACTCTGTTAGACCCTGTCAGACCCTGCATGTGGCCTACATGCTGAGGCCTACATGAACCTTCGATGCTTGTCCCCACATTGCTGCTTGCAGCTATATCAGATCAAAGGTACAAAGATCAAAGACCTTTGATCAGGGCGTTGCCTAGCAACAAATACCTCCCATTCATAACTCATCACTCCCATTCAATAAATACCTAATTTTATCGATCCGCCGTATCGTCATATTACCGCCTATTTGAAAATCCTTCGCAATTTAACATCTCCAACGTCTTAAGATTATGTTCACCAAAATTTAAGCCTATCTGAGGTACGGTGTAGGAGAAGTGTTTCAAATTCCATACCTAACTTTATCGATCCGCCGTATCGTCATATTACCGCCTATTTGAAAATCCTTCGCAATTTAACATCTCCAACGTCTTAAGATTACGTTCACCAAAATTTAAGCCCATCTGAGGTACGGTGTAGGAGAAGTGTTTCAAATTCCATTCTATGTCCAATACCCAAAAATCACACAAAAGCCCAATTATCTCACTTCCCGTTGGGCGTGGCCATGACATTGCAGTGAGGCGTTTGTTCGTCTTATTGAGATACACGTCCCTACCGAATTTCGTGCGCCTATCTTAAACGGTATGCCAGCCCCGAAAGACAACGCGCTAGGGGGCGCTATCGAGCTCCTGGGGGTCACTGGGGGACGGGACTTTGTGTGGTCGTACTGGCAGCACTTTGTGATGCCCGTGCAAAGTTTCGTTCGTTTTGAAGCATGGGAACATGCTCAAAATTGCCCCAGCGAGTGTGAACAAGAACAAGAATAATAATTAAAGCCGCAAGCGGCGTTGGTCGGGACCTCGCACCTGCGTTTGTTCGTCTTACTGAGACGCACAGCCATACCAAATTTCGTGTGCCTGGCACAATTATCTCACTTCCTGTTGGGCGTGGCCATGACATTGTAGATACCCTGTCAGAACAGACCCTGTCAGACCCTGTCAGACTCTGTTAGACCCTGTCAGACCCTGCATGTGGCCTACATGCTGAGGCCTACATGAACCTTCGATGCTTGTCCCCACATTGCTGCTTGCAGCTATATCAGATCAAAGGTACAAAGATCAAAGACCTTTGATCAGGGCGTTGCCTAGCAACAAATACCTCCCATTCATAACTCATCACTCCCATTCAATAAATACCTAACTTTATCGATCCGCCGTATCGTCATATTACCGCCTATTTGAAAATCCTTCGCAATTTAACATCTCCAACGTCTTAAGATTATGTTCACCAAAATTTAAGCCTATCTGAGGTACGGTGTAGGAGAAGTCTTTCAAATTCCATACCTAACTTTATCGATCCGCCGTATCGTCATATTACCGCCTATTTGAAAATCCTTCGCAATTTAACATCTCCAACGTCTTAAGATTATGTTCACCAAAATTTAAGCCCATCTGAGGTACGGTGTAGGAGAAGTGTTTCAAATTCCATTCTATGTCCAATACCCAAAAATCACACAAAAGCCCAATTATCTCACTTCCTGTTGGGCGTGGCCATGACAATGCAGTGAGGCGTTTGTTCGTCTTATTGAGATACACGTCCCTACCGAATTTCGTGCGCCTATCTTAAACGGTATGCCAGCCCCGAAAGACAACGCGCTAGGGGGCGCTATCGAGCTCCTGGGGGTCACTGGGGGACGGGACTTTGTGTGGTCGTACTGGCAGCACTTTGTGATGCCCGTGCAAAGTTTCGTTCGTTTTGAAGCATGGGAACATGCTCAAAATTGCCCCAGCGAGTGTGAACAAGAACAAGAATAATAATAATAATAGGGAAACAAAGCAACAACAATAGGGACCTTCGCCCCCTTCGGGCTCGGTCCCTAATTAAAGCCGCAAGCGGCGTTGGTCGGGACCTCGCACCTGCGTTTGTTCGCCTTACTGAGACGCACAGCCATACCAAATTTCGTGTGCCTGGCACAATTATCTCACTTCCTGTTGGGCGTGGCCATGACATTGTAGATACCCTGTCAGAACAGACCCTGTCAGACCCTGTCAGACCCTGTCAGACCCTGTCAAACCCTGTCAGACTCTGTTAGACCCTGTCAGACCCTGCATGTGGCCTACATGCTGAGGCCTACATGAACCTTCGATGCTTGTCCCCACATTGCTGCTTGCAGCTATATCAGATCAAAGGTACAAAGATCAAAGACCTTTGATCAGGGCGTTGCCTAGCAACAAATACCTCCCATTCATAACTCATCACTCCCATTCAATAAATACCTAACTTTATCGATCC
This sequence comes from Paratrypauchen microcephalus, assembly GCA_036785185.1. NCBI lineage: Eukaryota > Metazoa > Chordata > Actinopteri > Gobiiformes > Gobiidae > Paratrypauchen > Paratrypauchen microcephalus. The sequence continues at coordinate 86,552 of JAVJIX010000170.1, forward strand.
GCCGTATCGTCATATTACCGCCTATTTGAAAATCCTTCGCAATTTAATATCTCCAACGTCTTAAGATTATGTTCACCAAAATTTAAGCCTATCTGAGGTACGGTGTAGGAGAAGTGTTTCAAATTCCATTCTATGTCCAATACCCAAAAATCACACAAAAGCCCAATTATCTCACTTCCTGTTGGGCGTGGCCATGACATTGCAGTGAGGCGTTTGTTCGTCTTATTGAGATACACGTCCCTACCGAATTTCGTGCGCCTATCTTAAACGGTATGCCAGCCCCGAAAGACAACGCGCTAGGGGGCGCTATCGAGCTCCTGGGGGTCACTGGGGGACGGGACTTTGTGTGGTCGTACTGGCAGCACTTTGTGATGCCCGTGCAAAGTTTCGTTCGTTTTGAAGCATGGGAACATGCTCAAAATTGCCCCAGCGAGTGTGAACAAGAACAAGAATAATAATTAAAGCCGCAAGCGGCGTTGGTCGGGACCTCGCACCTGCGTTTGTTCGTCTTACTGAGACGCACAGCCATACCAAATTTCGTGTGCCTGGCACAATTATCTCACTTCCTGTTGGGCGTGGCCATGACATTGTAGATACCCTGTCAGAACAGACCCTGTCAGACCCTGTCAGACCCTGTCAGACCCTGTCAGACTCTGTTAGACCCTGTCAGACCCTGCATGTGGCCTACATGCTGAGGCCTACATGAACCTTCGATGCTTGTCCCCACATTGCTGCTTGCAGCTATATCAGATCAAAGGTACAAAGATCAAAGACCTTTGATCAGGGCGTTGCCTAGCAACAAATACCTCCCATTCATAGCTCATCACTCCCATTCAATAAATACCTAAGTTTATCGATCCGCCGTATCGTCATATTACCGCCTATTTGAAAATCCTTCGCAATTTAACATCTCCAACATCTTAAGATTATGTTCACCAAAATTTAAGCCCATCTGAGGTACGGTGTAGGAGAAGTGTTTCAAATTCCATTCTAAGTCAAATACCCCAAAATCACACAAAAGGCCAATTATCTCACTTCCTGTTGGGCGTGGCCATGACATTGCAGTGAGGCGTTTGTTCGTCTTATTGAGATACACTTCCCTACCGAATTTCGTGCGCCTATCGTAAACGGTATGCCAGCCCCGAAAGACAACGCGCTAGGGGGCGCTATCGAGCTCCTGGGGGTCACTGGGGGACGAGACTTTGTGTGGTCGTACTGGCAGCACTTTGTGATGCCCGTGCAAAGTTTCGTTCGTTTTGAAGCATGGGAACATGCTCAAAATTGCCCCAGCGTGTATGAACAAGAATAATAATAATAATAATAATTAAAGCCGCAAGCGGCGTTGGTCGGGACCTCGCACCTGCGTTTGTTCGTCTCACTGAGACGCACACCCATACCGAATTTCGTGTGCCTGGCAAAAATGGTAAGCCATATCGGACAATTTATCCTGTTAGGGGCTCAGCTAGCGGTAGATTTCTGACAGTTCCCTGGCCTGTCATATGGGGGCGCTATGTCAGACTGCCAGTTATTTGGCATGAAAATCTTGGTAGTCCTCATCTACATTACCCTGTGAAGGTTTAGTCTGAGGAAGAACTCCAAATTCAATAAAAACCTCCCATTCATAACTCCCATTTAATAAATACCTAATTTTATCGATCCGCCGTATCGTCATATTATCGCCTATTTGAAAACATGTAGGCCTCCATGCTGAGGCCTACATGAACCTTCGATGCTTGTCCCCACATTGCTGCTTGCAGCTATATCAGATCAAAGGTACAAAGATCAAAGACCTTTGATCAGGGCGTTGCCTAGCAACAAATACCTCCCATTCATAACTCATCACTCCCATTCAATAAATACCTAACTTTATCGATCCGCCGTGTCGTCATATTACCGCCTATTTGAAAATCCTTCGCAATTTAACATCTCCAACGTCTTAAGATTATGTTCACCAAAATTTAAGCCTATCTGAGGTACGGTGTAGGAGAAGTGTTTCAAATTCCATACCTAACTTTATCGATCCGCCGTATCGTCATATTACCGCCTATTTGAAAATCCTTCGCAATTTAACATCTCCAACGTCTTAAGATTATGCTTACCAAAATGTATGCCCATCTGAGGTACGGTCTAGGAGACGCCCCACTGCGGGTCCCCCATGTCGGGGTCTCCCAGGGACCCCCAGGTCCCCCAGGGACGAGACTTTGTGTGGTCGTACTGGCAGCACTTTGTGATGCCCGTGCAAAGTTTCGTTTGTTTTGAAGCATGGGAACATGCTCAAAATTGCCCCAGCGTGTATGAACAAGAATAATAATAATACGGAAACAAAGCAACAACAATAGGGACCTTCGTCCCCCTTCGGGCTCGGTCCCTAATAATAATAATAGGGAAACAAAGCAACAACAATAGGGACCTTCGTCCCCCTTCGGGGCTCGGTCCCTAATTAAAGCCGCAAGCGGCGTTGGTCGGGACCTCGCACCTGCGTTTGTTCGTCTTACTGAGACGCACAGCCATACAAAATTTCGTGTGCCTGGCACAATTATCTCACTTCCTGTTGGGCGTGGCCATGACATTGTAGATACCCTGTCAGAACAGACCCTGTCAGACCCTGTCAGACTCTGTTAGACCCTGTCAGACTCTGTCAGACCCTGTCAGACCCTGCATGTGGCCTACATGCTGAGGCCTACATGAACCTTCGATGCTTGTCCCCACATTGCTGCTTGCAGCTATATCAGATCAAAGGTACAAAGATCAAAGACCTTTGATCAGGGCGTTGCCTAGCAACACATACCTCCCATTCATAACTCATCACTCCCATTCAATAAATACCTAATTTTATCGATCCGCCGTATCGTCATATTACCGCCTATTTGAAAATCCTTCGCAATTTAACATCTCCAACGTCTTAAGATTATGTTCACCAAAATTTAAGCTTATCTGAGGTACGGTGTAGGAGAAGTGTTTCAAATTCCATACCTAACTTTATCGATACGCCGTATCGTCATATTACCGCCTATTTGAAAATCCTTCGCAATTTAACATCTCCAACGTCTTAAGATTATGTTCACCAAAATTTAAGCCCATCTGAGGTACGGTGTAGGAGAAGTGTTTCAAATTCCATTCTATGTCCAATACCCAAAAATCACACAAAAGCCCAATTATCTCACTTCCTGTTGGGCGTGGCAATGACATTGCAGTGAGGCGTTTGTTCGTCTTATTGAGATACACGTCCCTACCGAATTTCGTGCGCCTATCTTAAACGGTATGCCAGCCCCGAAAGACAACGCGCTAGGGGGCGCTATCGAGCTCCTGGGGGTCACTGGGGGACGGGACTTTGTGTGGTCGTACTGGCAGCACTTTGTGATGCCCGTGCAAAGTTTCGTTCGTTTTGAAGCATGGGAACATGCTCAAAATTGCCCCAGCGAGTGTGAACAAGAACAAGAATAATAATAATAATAATAATAATAATAATAATAATAGGGAAACAAAGCAACAACAATAGGGACCTTCGTCCCCCTTCGGGGCTCGGTCCCTAATAATAATAATAATAGGGAAACAAAGCAACAACAATAGGGACCTTCGTCCCCCTTCGGGGCTCGATCCCTAATAATAATAATAATAGGGAAACAAAGCAACAACAATAGGGGCCTTCGTCCCCCTTCGGGGCTCGGTCCCTAATAATAATAATAATAGGGAAACAAAGCAACAACAATAGGGACCTTCGTCCCCCTTCGGGGCTCGGTCCCTAATAATAATAGGGAAACAAAGCAACAACAATAGGGACCTTCGTCCCCCTTCGGGGCTCGGTCCCTAATAATAATAATAATAATAATAATAATAGGTAAATAAGAAAATAGTAGAAAATTACACTCCGCTGTACAGTAGAATTATACAGTCTGATGGTGGTGGGGATGAAGGATCTGCGGTAGCGCTCCTTCTTGCACTGGGGGTGCCTCAGTCGGCTGCTGAAGGAGCTGCTCAGCTCCTCTACAGTCCGGTGCAGAGGGTGAGAGGTGTCGTCCATGATGGACGTAAGTTTGTCCAGTACCTCCTCTCAGCCACCTCCTCTACAGAGTCCAGAGGACAGCCCAGGACAGAACTGGGCCTCCTGACCAGCTTATTAAGTCTCTTCCTGTCCCGCTCTGTGCTGCTCGGGGCCCAGCAGACGACAGCGTAGAGGAGAGCAGAGGCCACCACAGAGTCATAAAAAGTCTTGAGCAGAGGCCTGCACACTCCAAAGGACCTCAGTCTCCTCAGGAGGTGGAGGCGACTTTGGCCCTTCTTGTACAGGGCGTCGGTGTTGTGGGACCAGTCCAGTTTATTGTTGAGGTGAACACCCAGGTACTTGAAACTGTCCACAGTCTCTATGTCCTGCCCCTGGATGTTCACCGGTGACTGAGGTAGTGGTCTCATCCTGAAGTCCATCACCAGCTCCTTTGTCTTACTGGTGTTAAGGCTCAGGTGGTTGCGCCCACACCAGTCCACAAAGTCACTGATGACCGAGCGGTACTCCAGCTCGTTCCCCTCAGACACACAGCCCACAATGGCCAAGTCATCAGAGAACTTCTGGAGATGGCAGCTGTCTGTGTTGTATATGAAGTCTGAGGTGTAGATGGTGAAGAGGAAGGGTGAGAGGACAGTTCCCTGGGGGGCCCCAGTGCTGCAGACTACCACCTCTGACTCACAGCCGCGCAGCCGCACGTACTGTGGACGGTCAGTGAGGTAGTCGATGGTCCAGTCAGCGAGATGTCCATCCACTCCCGCGTCCTCCAGCTTCCCCCGCAGCAGCGCTGGCCTGATGGTGCTGGGTTGGGTCCATATGAAATGGGCTTGAGGCATGGGTGGGGAAGGGCGGGGGGCGGGTGAAGTCGATCTGGTGAAGGGGAATGTGTCCACTGGCCCGAGAAGGTGTGAAGAGAGTCCTCTCCACACGCCCATTGTTCTGGGCCAGCTGCTCCTCCATCCTCCTCCCATTGTCCTTTTTGGCCCCTCTGATCCTCCACTGGAGCTCCCTCTGGACCCTTTTCTGCTCCTTTCTGCCCCCTGAGTTGAAAGCCCTTTTCTTCTGGTTCAGGAGGGCTTTAAGCTCAGGGGTGACCCAGGGGTGGTTGTTGGAGAAACACCGTACTCTCCGGGTTGGTACAGTGTTCTCCACGCAGAAGTTGATGTAGTCCATGATGGGTCAGGCCGTTGATGTCGTCTCCATAAGAGCCGCTGAACATGTCCCAGTCAGTGTTCTGGAAACAGTCCCTCAGACTCTCAATGGTCGAACCCCGGATTCAGGAGAAGCAGTATCCCGGCCGCCAAACACTGGACCAGCTCTATACTCTCCATCGGGTGCTCGAAGGTGCATGGGAGTTTGCCCAACCAGTCCACATGTGCTTTGTAGATCTGGAGAAGGCATTCGACCGTGTCCCTCCCAATGCCTTGGGGTCCTCCTGGAGGAGCTGGGGGAAGTGTCCGGGTGGAGGAAGTCTAAGAGTCCCTACTTAGAATGTTACCCCCGCGACCCCCGATAAGCGGAAGAAAAAATGGATGGTAACTGCTGCACATTCCGCCATAGAGACGCATGTGGAACACCCCCAGCATAATGTCATGTTGGAACAGTAATGGATCCACACAGGGTGGCACAGCAGGCAAAAACTGTTCTCAAGTTAGAGCAATGTTACTTCAAAATAATATTCCTCAAGTACATGTACAAAGTAGTAGCCCAATAAGTACTCTTTTATCATTTAAAGTGATAAAACATTAAATAACTCACAAAATCTGGTATTTTCAAAGGACAGACATAAAAATGAGACAAACTAAATCAGATCTGAAGGAGCTGAAAGAAACACAAACGTTCAAATTATTTTCAATTATCAAGTAAGAGTCCTGCTACTTCAATAAAATACTACTCAAGTAGAAGCAAAAGTAAAAGTGTACTGCTAGAAAAGAGGCACGTCTTTTTTTCCACCAACGCCACATAAACTGAACAGGAGAAGTACAGATCATAGTACAATAGAAAAACAGCAGTGATGCATCCATCTCACATAAGTCATAAAGACACAAACTAAACACAAAAACTAAAACTCATGAATAAACTGGTGCCTCCAGCTAAAGTGAATACATACACAATTAGCTGTGCAATAAAAAGAGAGTTTGTTGTTGAGCTGTTGGGGAAAAATCACATTTTCTCTGGTTTTATTTGAAAGTGAATGGTTTTTAGACACAAAACGGCTGCGTTTACATGTCATTACACTGACATCACATAACGACAAGATCTTTCACTATTGACAAAGCCACATCCAAGGTATCGATCAGTTCTATTAATAGGCTAAGAGTAAATTCTACACTGGCGGCGCTTACGTTCACGCTCAAAATCTGATTCTGATCATATTTTGGAGTGATTAAAATGATGTAAACAGCACAACCGGCACCAGTCCACGCCCACTGCTCTTTATGTATTTACTTTCTCACATCACTCAGTATTGTGATTTAAAATGCCTGACTTATAACAGATTGATCCACAGGGGTCATAGATTAGAGATATAGCGTCTTCTTTAAGCAATCTTAAAAGTCCAGAAAAAAAAAAAAAAAAAAAAAAAACAGAAAATGGAGCTCAAATGTTGTGCCTCTTTTTTTTTTTATACTTGCTGCTCTGGGCTTCCGTAGTATTGTGAAAAGTACAATGTATTGAAAAAGCTAAATGAGTACTACCAGTACTACAACATGTTTAATCTGGATTGTTATATTTCCCCAGTAATCTGCAGGAGTGTTCCTCTGTGTGTTTTGTCTCTGTGTTTGGAGCTTTATCACTGACAGAGTCCAGGTCAGTCTGTCCTGAGTCCCGTTCAGACCCAGCTGTGTCTAAGACTGGACGGTGTAACAGAGGGGATGGGACTCACTTTTTTAAATGTATTTATTTATTTATTTAATAGGGTCAGTGCAGATTAATGAACATCTGCAGCAGCAGTGTAAATATGCCAGATTATAGCAAGAACGCTAATTTACATCTGTAGTCCCTGAGCAGGTGACACCACAGCAAAAACAATAAAAACAGCTGACAATAACACCAACATTAAAACATTAAAACATTAAAAGTGTCACAGTCTGGTTTTCCTTTAGCCGCTGTTTCAGGTGTGATTTAAAGTGTTGGAGTCTCTGATGATGGGAGAAAGTTCCAGAACTTAGAGCCTCTGACTGAGAGCACAGTTTGACCAAATGTAGAGCGTCTGCGTGGACCTCACGGTTCCCCCGGGGTCTGCGTGGACCTCACAGTTCCCCGGGGTCTGTGTGGACCTCACGGTTCCCCGGGGTCTGTGTGGACCTCACGGTTCCCCCGGGGTCTGTGTGGACCTCACGGTTCCCCCGGGGTCTGTGTGGACCTCACAGTTCCCCCGGGGTCTGCGTGGACCTCACAGTTCCCCGGGGTCTGTGTGGACCTCACAGTTCCCCGGGGTCTGCGTGGACCTCACAGTTCCCCCGGGGTCTGCGTGGACCTCACAGTTCCCCCGGGGTCTGCGTGGACCTCACAGTTCCCCGGGGTCTGCGTGGACCTCACAGTTCCCCGGGGTCTGCGTGGACCTCACAGTTCCCCGGGGTCTGCGTGGACCTCACAGTTCCCCCGGGGTCTGCGTGGACCTCACAGTTCCCCGGGGTCTGCGTGGACCTCACAGTTCCCCCGGGGTCTGTGTGGACCTCACAGTTCCCCGGGGTCTGTGTGGACCTCACAGTTCCCCGGGGTCTGTGTGGACCTCACAGTTCCCCCGGGGTCTGCGTGGACCTCACAGTTCCCCCGGGGTCTGTGTGGACCTCACAGTTCCCCGGGGTCTGCGTGGACCTCACAGTTCCCCGGGGTCTGTGTGGACCTCACAATTCCCCGGGGTCTGCGTGGACCTCACGGTTCCCCGGGGTCTGTGTGGACCTCACAGTTCCCGTGGCCCTAGTTCCCACTGACAGTGTTTGTTTTGATAAAATCCTGCAGCGGAGGAGGAGCAAGTCCATGTCAAACTTTATATATAAAACAACCATATTTAAAATGTGCAAAATTATTAAAATTGAGCAGGTTGTACTTGTCTAAAATTGTGCAGTGGTGAACTGAGGTTTCTTGTCTAATATTTTCACAGCTTTTTAAAAAAGTGATTCGTCTGGTGTGAGTGTTGTGCCAGCAGCAGTGACCATGTGGTTCTGCAGATCTCTATATGAGGCAGAGTCAGAGTTTTTGTGAGGAGTTGTTTTTTTCCTGAACATCACGCAGACGAGTGTTACAGCTGCATTTATCTGAGAAACAGCGAATTAAGATAAGACCAAATATCACATAGTTCCAAAAACTGTCGCTGTGTCCTTGAGCAAGACACTTCACCCACATTGCCTAATATGTATGTGGTGTGTGGTGTTCTTGGTGGTGGGAGGGTCGATGGAGCAGATTGGCAGTCTCACTTCTGTCAGTCTGTCCCAGGGCTGCTGTGACCATCACCAGTGCGGAGAGAAGGAATTCTGCTGTTAAGAGTTTTGGGAATCTTAAAGGTGCTGGATAAATCCTATGATTGATAAATGAATGAATGAATCACCAAATGCCCGGCCGCACTGACACCTTCAAATGCAGCAGGAAACATGAGTTTACCTTCACCGAATGTATTTATCGAGGCCTGTCTCTGAAAAGAAATCTAACATTACACATAAGGCTCTTCATCATTTTGTGGACAGCCATTTTGGGTTTGTTAATAGCTCAGGATGTTATTAAAGGGGTCACGGTGGTTTAAAAATGAGCAGGACACGAGTGTAAATAAAGAGACGTTTACGACTGTCAGGAAATACTTTGGTATAGAAAGAATTCAGGCCAAACAACCTGGTCATTGATAAAAGACAGGAGCCATTAGCTGTTTCCCAGATATTTCCTCTGGCTTCTCCAGAATGAGAGACACAGTTCCCCGAGTCCTGGGTCTTCAAATGGAGGAGCAGCAGCTCTACTCCAAGCTCCTTCCCCTACCTCTAAAGCTATCCATATCTCTAAAAATGTGCTGGACGCCTCTATAGATTTGAGTTTAGACCCTGGACACGCCTCTTGGAGCTATGGACAAATGTCCAAGTGGTCAGTGGTGGTCGACGAGTGGATGAGAGAGGCTTTAGTGTATTTATTACATAAATCAGCAGTGCATATGCAGTATATTTATACTCTGCTAATAACACGGCGTAGATTTCTAATTATGGTGTTCGTGGCTCTTGGATCTTTCTCTTTCTTTGCTTTCCGAATAGTGACATTGCTACGGCACTGGAGAGCGCTCCCGGATTAGTTGATGCGGAGCATCTAATGCCAAAAGTTCAACTTTTTCAACTTCAGGCATCAGATGCCTGGATGCATGTTCAGTACCAGATTCATGGCACTGAACATGCAGGATGCCCAGTCGCACGTCCACATAGACTTTGCTGTAAACTCGACACTCTGACCCGCTGGTCTGAAGGGAGCACCCAGCGTCACCCAGCGTCACCCAGCGTCACCCAGTGGAAACTCATTTAATGCTCTTGTTCTTTTGATCATTACCCAGAGCTCACAGATAAGGTTAGAACCAGAGATCTAAACCAGACCTAAACCAGGACTAAACCAGGACTAAACCAGACCTAAACCAGGACTAAACCAGACCTAAACCAGGACTAAACCAGGACTAAACCAGGGACTAAACCAGACCTAAACCAGACCTAAAACAGGACTAAACCAGACCTAAACCAGGACTAAACCAGACCTAAAACAGGACTAAACCAGACCTAAACCAGGACTAAACCAGGACTAAACCAGACCTAAACCAGGACTAAACCAGGGACTAAACCAGGGACTAAACCAGACCTAAACCAGACCTAAACCAGGACTAAACCAGGACTAAACCAGGACTAAACCAGGACTAAACCAGGGACTAAACCAGGGACTAAACCAGGACTAAACCAGGGACTAAACCAGGGACTAAACCAGGACTAAACCAGGACTAAACCAGGGACTAAACCAGGACTAAACCAGACCTAAACCAGACCTAAACCAGGGATTAAACCAGGGACCAACCCAGATGAGAGTCATGTGAGGCTCATTCTGTTTTCGGGTTGAAACCTGTTTACCTTGTACTGCAGGACACACAGAGGTCATGTTCTTATGTTACTATGTAAAACTCAAACCTTTTACCTGAACGATTAGAATTCCTGTCTCAAACACAGAATCATAATTCACGGTCAGACTAAACCCAGAGCAGGTTCAGATGAATGTTCAGATGGAGCAGGACTCTTAATGGAAAACTCATTAAAACTCATCAGAGCTCCACATACAGAGGGTCTGCAGGGGGGAGTGGAAAAACAGAGACAAATATGCACTCACATCACTTATACATCATTTCTATGTAATGGCATTCTCATATACAGCAGTCATAAGGGAATGGGAAAAATCTGCTCACTTTTAAGGATTACGATATTGTAATCCTTAAATGAAAGTGAAATACTGTGTCCGTGTTTACTTTCTAATTCAGATGTGGAAAAAGTTTATAATTAAAACAAATCTGTCATCAATGTAGAGGGGTTATTATGGACAATTGACTTTTCTACCATATTCTAACCGTGTTCCCTCATCAAAAACATGCTTGGAGAGGTTTCAGACGTCCCCTCCTTACTGTTAGCAGTACAAGTCTGTACAAGGCTCCACCCACAAGCTTACGTCATGCTCCCACACAACAATTCTCCATAAATACACAAAAACATGATACAAAACTGTACACAGCAACTTCCCAAACCTGACCAGCACTGAACTATTTAAGTCCAATACAGCACCTTCTTATTCTTGCTTAAGACAAATGTTCCTGTAAATAATGTGAATGAGATGTGCTTATGTCTGTGTGTGAACGAGTTTTTGGGAGAGAGTGAGTTTATGAACTTTTGTTTTTAGTGAGATTGTTTGAGTGTTATTGTATTGTATTTTATTGGTATTTTATTGTTCTATTGTATTGTATTTTTATTCATTGCATTGTATTTTTAATCATGTAAATCAGGGACTGCAGATGGAAATTAGCTATTTAGCTATAATCTGGTGCAGAACATCTCTGTTTTTATGAACTTAATGTCTCTGTACATTGTCCCTTCAAATAAAGGCTAAACTAAACTAAACCAGTAGTAGTAGTTTAATTTAATTAGCATCATTCTGGTTTCATTAGTGGGATGCATGCTGACTGTGCTCTGAAGGGGGGCCGACTCAGTGTGGAGAGCAAAGGGAGACGGGACTCAGAGCGCTAAAAACTGAACGGAAACTTATAAAACATGTAAATACATTGTTTTGGGTGAATATAGCATTTTCAAAAAAACAAAAGGGAACATGGTGATCTAAATATTACAGTATTACGGTGAATACCCCAGAGAAGTAAAATACCCCCTCATTAAAAACAAGGAGGAGCACCACGTAATGACATCACATAGTGTAATGGTGTGTTTGTTGTGTGTTCTTGTGTAGCTGTTGCAGTTGTGTTGCATCAGGCTGGAGATGTTGAGGACCACGGTGACCCTGACATAACCTCTGAGTTTATCTGGTTCAGGCTCAGGAGTCATGTGAAACTTAAAGGGAAAGTGCCTTGTTTTTTTTAAATGTTAATCTTTATGGGTTTCCTTCTAAAAGTTCCGTGCGGTAACACCGGTTTACCTATGACAGTTCGCGCTCAGGGTTCTGGAGCTCAGGTAAGTAGGTCCGGTGAGTTCGTGGGGACTCGTAATAAAGCTTGTTTTTCTTCTCAAAACAAAACATTTGTCCGAAAGGTGATATATTTGTGTCACAGTTGTCCATGAAAAATCCAGCAGCGTATTTTCGCATTCACATATCTCGTCTCGATTCGTATCACTGCGCTCACATTACTTATTATTAGCCTGTTAGCCTTTAGCGGAAGTGAACGACGGATGCGGTCCGCCGTAACGGGAAGTTTACGAGTGAACAGGCAACAGGCAGCTAACGGGAGCTAACGGCAGCTAACGGGAGCTAACGGCAGCTAACGGGAGCTAACGGGAGCTAACGGGAGCTAACGGGAGCTAACGGGAGCTAACGGGAGCTAACGGGAGCTAATGGGAGCGCAGTGATACGAATCTAGAGAGACAATATGTGAATGCTAACTACACTGCTGGATTTTTCGTGGACAACTGTTTGTGACACAAATATATCACCTTTCGGACAAATGTTTTGTTTTGAGAAGAAAAATAAAGCTTTATTACGAGTCCCCACGAACTCACCGGACCTAATTACATGAGCCCCAGAACCCGAGCAGAACCGGGCTGAGCGGAGACTGTCAGAGGTAAGCCGGTGTTACCGCACGGAACTTTTAGAAGGAAACCCATACAGATTAACATAAAACAAAATAAAACGCACTATCCCTTTAAACAAAAGAGCTGGAGATAAAGAGGAGGGACTACACTGCACCACTGATGCAGTAACTGCACGTTTACAGCTTAAAGGTCTTTAGACAAATGTAGACAAACTTTATTGATCCACAAGGGAAATTACTTGGACATAATGACACAAAAGTGACTCTTGTGAGCTTTACGTCACGTTACACTGCAAAAACTAAATCTACCCAAGTTAAGATTACTTGAATTCAAAAGGTTTTGATCACAATTTGAGTAAATTTCACTTGACAAGTAAAATTATGTGCCAGTGGAACAAGTCTTTTTGTACGGCAAAAGGAGAAATTCAATTTGTCACCTGGACAAAGGTTTGGTCGAATACGTTTTGTAGCTCCTTCTTCAGTTCTGGTCAGAGTGCTGATGGACACTGCCTTATATCTCATTCATTTCCAAATGATTCTAGTGAAGGTGAATGGAGTTTAAAAACACAGTGGAGCACTTTCTGTATCACAAGGTGGAGCAAAGTGTTTTCAGTTTGAGAGAAGAACTGCCTGAACAATCCCGGGAGCTATGTTGTCGGGGGCTTCATGCCCCTGGTAGGGTCACCCAAGGCAAACAGGTCCTGGAGGACGGGTCAGGCTAAGAGCGGTCCAGAAGCCCTTATGGAGAGGAATCACACTCCTCAGCCTCCTCGGTAAAGTCTATTCCAGGGTGCTGGAGAGGAGAATTCAACCGATAGTTGAACCTCGGATTCAGGAGGAGCAGTGTGGTTTTTGTCCCGACCACGGAACACTGGACCAGCTCTATACTCTCCATCGGGTGCTCGAGGGTTCATCGGAGTTTGTCCAACCAGTCCACATGTGCTTTGTGGATCTGGAGAAGATCGACCGTGTCCCTCGTGGGGTCCTGTGGAGGGTGCTCTGGGAGTACGGGGTTTGGGGTTCGGGGCTCTTTGCTAAGGGCTGTCCAGTGCCAGTATGCCAGTACCAGCATTCCCGGTAGTAAGTCGGACCTGTTTCCGGTGCATGTTGGACTCCGCCAGGGCTGCCCTTTGTCACCGGTTCTGTTCATTATATTTATGGACAGAATTTCTAGGTGCAGTCAGGGGCCGGAGGGGATCCGGTTTGGGAACCACATGATCTCATCTCACCTCCAATGTGCACTGGGGCGGTTTGCAGCCGACTGTGAAGCGGCTGGGATGAGGATCAGCTCCTCCAAATCCGAGGCCATGGTTCTTGACCAGAAAAAGGTGGTGTCCTCTCTGGGTGGGTGGGGAGTCCTTGCCTCAGGTGGAGGAGTTCAAGTATCTCGGGGTCTTGTTCTCGAGTGAGGGGAGGATGGAGCGTGAGATTGACAGGCGGATCGGTGCAGCGTTGTACAGCGTCTTGTGGTGAAGAGGGAGCTGAGCCAAAAGGCAAAGCTCTCGATTTACCGTCGATCTACATTCCTACCCTCACCTATGGTCATGAGCTCTGGGTAACCAGGGACTGCGGATGGAAATTTGCTTTGTAGCTATACTCTGGTGCAGAACATCTCTGTCTTTGTACATAATGTCTCTGTACATTGTCCCTTCAAATAAAGACTAAACTAACAAGTAATGACCGAAAGGATGAGATCACGGATACAAGTGGCTGAAATGAGTTTCCTCCGCAGAGTGACTGGGCGCTCCCTTAGAGATAGAGTGAGGAGCTCGGAGTAGAGCCACTGCTCCTCCACGTCGAGAGGAGCAGCTGAGGTGGCTCGGGCGTCTGTTCCGGACGCCTCCTGGACGCCTCCCTCAGGAGGTGTTCCGAGCATGTCCCACCGGGAGGAGGCCCTGGGGCAGTGCTGGAGGGACTATGTCTCTCAGCTGGCCTGGGAACGCCTTGGGGTCCCCCCAGAGGAGCTGGAGGAAGTGTCCGGGGTGAAGGAAGTCGAGGAGTCCCTGCTTAGACTGTTGCCTCCACGACCCGGCCCTGGATAAGCTTAAGAAAATGGATGGATGGATGAGCCCTTTAAAGCTTCTTAAAAATGTGAAAAACAGAAGTAGTTCATTTAAACAGTTTGCAGTGATCCAAAGTTCTTCGTCACTTAGCTTAGGCTGAGTGGCACTCACGCTTCTGTGTGTGTTCTGTGTGGAGTTTGCATGCAAAGTCTGGGTTTGATCCCCGAATCGCCTGAGCCTTTCTGTGTGGAGTTTGCATGTTCTCCCCGTGTCTGGGTGGGTTTCTTCCGGGCACTCTGGTTTCCCCCATCAACCCAAAACATGCACCAGGTAAAATCCTCCAGCTGAGGTCCTGAAGATCATGGAGATGGTCCCGGGCACAGTAATGTGCTGCCCACTGCTCCTAATAACAGGATGGGTTAAATGCAGAGAAGAATTTCTCCTGTGTGAGATCAATAAAGTCGTTTCTTCTTCTTCTGCATTCAGAACATCCTAAATATTAAACACGATGAGTTTATAAAAGCTTTTCACAACTTTTAGAGACCGGAGCAGAGTTTTGCCATCACGGTAAGGCTAAGATCAACTAGCATGCTAACACGCACTTCCTGATTCTCAGACAAGACAACGCTTTATAATCGGACACAGACATAGATCACAGTGAACTTATTTTGACCTCAAGAACTGCTTATGCAATATATGCTTATACTCATAGACAAGACCATAAACTCTATACATAAATGGACAGAGCTAACCGCTAACCCGCTAGCCGCCACATTCCAAACAGGAAGTGAGAGTGGTCACACTTCCGGCTCCATGCACTCTGGCTCGGATTGATTTTACATTGAAAAATGGTCAAAAGAATGAATACATAAAAAATTAAATTCCATTTCCTAATATGGAACTCAACTGCTATTGCAGGCCTTGATGAGCTTCATTTGACTGGAGCTGAACACTTAATCCACTTCTTTGTGCAAATAAACCAGGTAATAAACGTCTATCCTTATTTAATGACAAATATTGTTTAATTCTTGTCATTTAAACCCATTAGGACATTCTTTTACAGCGGCTTACCATAAGGGGTCACATACCAAACCTGAAAATGGAACACAACTCTCCTGTGGGGCGAAGGAGAGGAATGTTGTTGTGGCGCGCGGTGTTTTATGGCGTAGCGGCTCAGGTTTACATCCAGCCGCACTAATAAGGACATGAGGGTCCATGGAGAAGGACCAGAGCGGGACCCTGTCAAACAAACACATGCCTCGGCCCCCAAAGCACCGCAGACCTGCTTTACGGAACGCCATGCCAACGCAGCGGTGTAAACACGGAAATACACGGAGAAAAATGGAATACAGAGCATGCAGTGTGATTTACTGTAAAGGGGACATACTCTGGCTGTGTCCCAGTGTTCACACCAGTCCCTGTTCTGGGGTCACACTGGTTTTAGTGGCGTCTGAACGTCCAGCAGGTGAAGATGTAGAGCACTCTAAAGTTCCCACAATGCACCTTGAAAAACAGTGTCTAATGCTGGTCCTGATGAAGTCCTGATGAAGTCCTGATGAAGTCCTGATGTAGTCCTGATGAAGTCCTGATGTAGTCCTGATGAAGTCCTGATGTAGTCCTGATGAAGTCCTGATGTAGTGTTGCTGTAGTCCTGATGTAGTCCTGCTGTAGTCCTGATGTAGTCCTGATGTAGTCCTGATGAAGTCCTGATGTAGTGTTGCTGTAGTCCTGATGTAGTCCTGATGTAGTCCTGATGAAGTCCTGATGTAGTCCTGATGAAGTCCTGATGTAGTCCTGATGTAGTCCTGATGTAGTCCTGATGAAGTCCTGATGAAGTCCTGATGTAGTCTTGATGAAGTCCTGATGAAGTCCTGATGAAGTCCTGATGTAGTCCTGATGAAGTCCTGATGTAGTCCTGATGAAGTCCTGATGTAGTCCTGATGAAGTCCTGTAGTTCGGATATAGTCTTGATGTAGTCCTGATGTAGTCCTGATGTAGTCCTGATGTAGTGTTGCTGTAGTCCTGATGTAGTCCTGATGAAGTCCTGATGTAGTCCTGATGAAGTCCTGATGAAGTCCTGTAGTTCGGATATAGTCTTGATGTAGTCCTGATGTAGTCCTGATGAAGTCCTGATGTAGTCCTGATGTAGTCCTGATGTAGTTCTGATGTAGTCCTGATGAAGTCCTGTAGTTCGGATATAGTCTTGATGTAGTCCTGATGTAGTTCTGATGTAGTCCTGATGTAGTCCTGATGTAGTCCTGATGAAGTCCTTATGTAGTCCTGATGTAGTTCTGATGTAGTCCTGATGTAGTCCTGATGTAGTTCTGATGTAGTCCTGATGAAGTCCTGATGAAGTCCTGATGTAGTCCTGCTGTAGTCCTGATGTAGTCCTGATGAAGTCCTGATGAAGTCCTGTAGTTCGGATATAGTCCTGATGTAGTCCTGATGTAGTCCTGATGAAGTCCTGATGTAGACCTGATGTAGTTCTGATGAAGTCCTGATGTAGTCCTGCTGTAGTTCGGATGTAGTCCTGATGTAGTCCTGATGTAGTCCTGATGAAGTCCTGATGTAGTCCTGATGTAGTCCTGATGAAGTCCTGATGTAGTCCTGATGAAGTCCTGATGTAGTCCTGATGTAGTCCTGATGTAGTCCTGCTGTAGTCCTGATGTAGTTCTGATGAAGTCCTGATGTAGTCCTGATGAAGTCCTGATGTAGTCCTGATGTAGTCCTGATGAAGTCCTGATGTAGTCCTGATGAAGTCCTGATGTAGTCCTGATGTAGTCCTGATGTAGTCCTGATGTAGTCCTGCTGTAGTCCTGATGTAGTCCTGATGTAGTCCTGATGAAGTCCTGATGTAGTCCTGATGTAGTCCTGATGAAGTCCTGATGTAGTCCTGATGAAGTCCTGATGTAGTCCTGATGTAGTCCTGATGTAGTCCTGATGTAGTTCTGATGAAGTCCTGATGAAGTTCTGATGTAGTTCTGATGTAGTCCTGATGTAGTCCTGATGTAGTCCTGATGTAGTCCTGATGTAGTCCTGATGTAGTTCTGATGAAGTCCTGATGAAGTTCTGATGTAGTTCTGATGAAGTCCTGATGAAGTTCTGATGTAGTTCTGATGTAGTCCTGATGTAGTCCTGATGTAGTCCTGATGTAGTCCTGATGAAGTCCTGATGAAGTCCTGATGTAGTTCTGATGTAGTCCTGATGTAGTTCTGATGTAGTCCTGATGTAGTTCTGATGTAGTCCTGATGTAGTCCTGATGAAGTTCTGATGAAGTCCTGATGTAGTTCTGATGTAGTCCTGATGTAGTTCTGATGTAGTCCTGATGTAGTCCTGATGAAGTCCTGATGAAGTCCTGATGTAGTTCTGATGTAGTCCTGATGTAGTCCTGATGAAGTCCTGATGAAGTCCTGATGAAGTCCTGATGTAGTTCTGATGTAGTCCTGATGTAGTCCTGATGAAGTCCTGATGAAGTCCTGATGTAGTCCTGATGTAGTCCTGCTGTAGTTCGGATGTAGTCCTGATGTAGTTCTGATGAAGTCCTGCTGTAGTTCTGTTGTAGTCCTGATGAAGTTCTGATGTAGTTCTGATGTAGTCCTGATGTAGTTCTGATGTAGTCCTGATGTAGTCCTGATGTAGTCCTGATGTAGTCCTGATGAAGTCCTGATGTAGTCCTGATGTAGTCCTGCTGTAGTTCTGATGTAGTCCTGATGAAGTCCTGATGAAGTCCTGATGTAGTCCTGCTGTAGTCCTGCTGTAGTCCTGATGTAGTCCTGATGTAGTCCTGATGAAGTCCTGGTTTAGTCCTAGTTTAGTCTATGGTTTAGTTGAGTCAGGACTAAACATGACGGGTCAGTTTCAGTTTCCTGCAGCTCAAACCTGGAACAGTCATGTGAGACAGCGTCTATTTGGACTCTTTTAAATCTAGACTAAAAACACTTCTGTTTAGCTGCAAATGACTGAACGTTTTTTACTCCGCACTCTTCTCTTTTAATGTAAATTTGATGATGATTGTTTGTTATGATCTCTTTCTATTGTGATTTTAATGTCTTTCTTATTCGGTAAAGCACTTACAGTGCTTCACTTACTTTGTGTACACGTTATTCCTGACCAGATGAACCTCACACTCCACACACACATTCTCTGCTGTTTCGACGTGCATTACGTTCGCTCCCGTTGTGACCCCTGACACACTTTAAATCGGCTTCGTTGTTGTGACTAAGGCGGCTCTGTCACTGTGTCCTTAAAGCTCGACCTGTTCCACTCGGTTACATAACACCAGGATCGGCCTTTGTTTCAGCCCAGAATGATTATGTTTACATTATAACGTAGTTTCCTCATCAGGACTAAACACGACTAAACCAGGACTAAACCAGGACTAAACCAGGACTAAACCAGGACTAAACCAGGACTACATCAGGACTAAACCAGGACTACATCAGGTCTAAACCAGGACTAAACCAGGACTAAACCAGGACTAAACCAGGACTAAACCAGGACTACATCAGGACTAAACCAGGACTACATCAGGTCTAAACCAGGACTAAACCAGGACTAAACCAGGACTACATCAGGACTAAACCAGGACTAAACCAGGACTACATCAGGACTTAACCAGGACTACATCAGGACTAAACCATGACTACATCAGGTCTAAACCAGGACTAAATCAGGACCTGCAACATGCACTGGGACCAGGACTACATCAGGACTAAACCAGGACTACATCAGGACTAAACCAGGACTACATCAGGTCTAAACCAGGACTAAACCAGGACTAAACCAGGACTACATCAGGACTAAACCAGGACTAAACCAGGACTAAACCAGGACTACATCAGGACTTAACCAGGACTACATCAGGACTTAACCAGGACTACATCAGGACTAAACCAGGACTACATCAGGACTAAACCAGGACTAAACCAGGACTAAACCAGGACTACATCAGGACTTAACCAGGACTACATCAGGACTTAACCAGGACTACATCAGGACTAAACCAGGACTACATCAGGACTTAACCAGGACTACATCAGGACTTAACCAGGACTACATCAGGACTTAACCAGGACTACATCAGGACTTAACCAGGACTACATCAGGACTTAACCAGGACTAAACCAGGACTAAACCAGGACTACATCAGGACTAAACCAGGACTAAACCAGGACTAAACCAGGACTACATCAGGACTTAACCAGGACTACATCAGGACTTAACCAGGACTACATCAGGACTAAACCAGGACTACATCAGGTCTAAACCAGGACTACATCAGGACTTAACCAGGACTACATCAGGACTGAACCAGGACTAAACCAGGACTAAACCAGGATTACATCAGGACTAAACCAGGACTAAACCAGGACTAAACCAGGACTACATCAGGACTAAACCAGGACTAAACCAGGACTAAACAGGACTAAACCAGGACTAAACCAGGACTAAACCAGGACTAAACCAGGACTACATCAGGTCTAAACCAGGACTACATCAGGTCTAAACCAGGAATAAACCAGGACTAAACCAGGACTACATCAGGACATAACCAGGACTACATCAGGTCTAAACCAGGACTAAACCAGGACTAAACCAGGACTACATCAGGACTAAACCAGGACTAAACCAGGACTAAACAGGACTGAACCAGGACTACATCAGGTCTAAACCAGGACTAAACCAGGACTAAACCAGGACTACATCAGGACTAAACCAGGACTAAACCAGGACTAAACAGGACTAAACCAGGACTAAACCAGGACTAAACCAGGACTACATCAGGTCTAAACCAGGACTACATCAGGTCTAAACCAGGACTACATCAGGTCTAAACCAGGACTACATCAGGTCTAAACCTGGACTACATCAGGTCTAAACCTGGACTACATCAGGTCTAAACCAGGACTACATCAGGTCTAAACCCGGACTACATCAGGTCTAAACCCGGACTACATCAGGTCTAAACCAGGACTACATCAGGTCTAAACCAGGACTACATCAGGTCTAAACCAGGACTACATCAGGTCTAAACCAGGACTACATCAGGACTACATCAGAACTAAACCAGACCTACATCAGGACTTAACCAGGACTACATCAGGATTTAACCAGGACTACATCAGGACTAAACTACAAATACAAAAGGACTAAACCAAGACTAAACCAGGACTAAACCAGGACTACATCAGGACTAAACCAGGACTACATCAGGATTACATCAGGACTAAACCAGGACTACATCAGGACTAAACCAGGACTACATCAGGACTTAACCAGGACTACATCAGGTCTAAACCAGGACTACATCAGGACTAAACCAGACCTACATCAGGACTAAACCAGGACTACATCAGGTCTAAACCAGGACTACATCAGGTCTAAACCCGGACTACATCAGGACTACATCAGGACTACATCAGGACTAAACCAGGACTACATCAGGACTTAACCAGGACTACATCAGGTCTAAACCAGGACTACATCAGGACTAAACCAGACCTACATCAGGACTTAACCAGGACTACATCAGGACTAAACTACAAATACAAAAGGACTAAACCAAGACTAAACCAGGACTAAACCAGGACTACATCAGGACTAAACCAGGACTACATCAGGACTACATCAGGACTAAACCAGGACTACATCAGGACTACATCAGGACTACATCAGGACTAAACCAGGACTACCTCAGGACTAAACCAGGACTACATCAGGACTTAACCAGGACTACATCAGGTCTAAACCAGGACTACATCAGGACTAAACCAGACCTACATCAGGACTAAACCAGGACTACATCAGGTCTAAACCAGGACTACATCAGGACTTAACCAGGACTACATCAGGTCTAAACCAGGACTACATCAGGATTAAACCAGGACTACATCAGGTCTAAACCAGGACTACATCAGGACTTAACCAGGACTACATCAGGTCTAAACCAGGACTACATCAGGACTAAACCAGGACTACATCAGGACTTAACCAGGACTACATCAGGTCTAAACCAGGACTACATCAGGACTTAACCAGGACTACATCAGGTCTAAACCAGGACTACATCAGGACTAAACCAGGACTACATCAGGTCTAAACCAGGACTACATCAGGTCTAAACCAGGACTACATCAGGACTTAACCAGGACTACATCAGGACTTAACCAGGACTACATCAGGTCTAAACCAGGACTACATCAGGACTAAACCAGGACTACATCAGGTCTAAACCAGGACTACATCAGGACTAAACCAGGACTACATCAGGTCTAAACCAGGACTACATCAGGACTTAACCAGGACTACATCAGGTCTAAACCAGGACTACATCAGGACTAAACCAGGACTACATCAGGGCTAAACCAGGACTACATCAGGACTAAACCAGGACTACTTAAAGCTCACAGGAGTCTGTTTTACATAATATTTAAGCACCAGTTTGGTAAATGATTGATGTGTAAACTCTTTTGGCGTCTGGTCTGGGTGAGATTACGACTGCTCTGTCTGTGTCCACTCGCTTGTTACCATAGAAACTTTATTGCTTTGTTATGGGATTTCATTTCCTATAATATATATTTCCTTCTCCTTTCCCGTGGCATTGGTTTCCTTTTCAACATTTACAACATGGGCATATACTCACCTTGGTTTAATACTGATGTAGTCCTGGTTTGTTTTCAAGATTCAAGATTGTTTATTTGTCATATGCAGCACAGGGTCAATGCAATGAAATGTTTAGGATCAGAAGAACTGCTAAGACAGTCAGAAGTACTAATAACAGCAGTAATAGTACATGGTAAAAAAGTGTTGCAAAAGTGCAGGGGAAGAAGTAAACAATATAATAAACAATATAATAAAATATGTAATAAAATGTAATAAAAAATACAAGGTACAATGTACAAAGGTGCAGGTAGGATTAAATCCAGATCAAATAAGGTGTAAGTATTTCACAGATTGCACATAATATGGTGTGGTATAGGTGTGGATTGTGGATTTCGTATTGCACATAGTGTTGTATAAATATTACACATGGGTTATTGATAAAAGGAGAAATTCAATTTGTCAACTGGACAAAGTTTGTTTGGTTGAAAACGTTTCGCCGCTCATCCGAGAGGCTTCGTCAGCTCTGGTTCTAGTGCTGGTTAGACCCTGTTTATATCTCGCTGCAGGGAGGAGCTCACTACACTGAAATCCTTCTGAAACTATCTCAACTAATATGTATCCTTTTGTTTTTCGAATTTCTCTGGCGTCTCGTTTAGCATCTCTATTCAGACTAACGATCGTCTCCACCCCTCTGTCCCTGACTCGTCTGCCCTAATGTTTCTTTCGTCAGTTCTGACTTGGTTTAAGAATGGAATTATAGATGGGAGACAAGTTGTGTCTCACTCCCCCATTTCTGTTTAACGACGGATTCTCTTTTTTGACAAAAATCGCCTCTTTAACCCCCCTCTCAAACCAGTTCTTTTCCCTGGCTAAGATCTGAACCTCACTGTCCTCAAAAGAATGGCCCGTGGCTTCTAGGTGAAGATGTACGGCAGATGACGGTCCACTCTGGCACGCCCGTCTGTGTTGGTACATCCTCTTGTGAAGTGGCTGCTTGGTTTCTCCAATATAGCGCTCACTGCAGTCTTCACTACACTGAATGGAGTAGACCACATTGCTTTGTTTGTGGCTCGGTGTTTTGTCCTTTGGGTGGACGAATTTTTGTCTTAAAGTGTTTGTGGGTTTGAAATAAACTGGGATTTCATATTGTCTGAAAATCCTCTGTAGTTTTTTTTGTTGACAAATTGAATTTCTCCTTTTATCATGGATTCTACCTGGACGACTGAGGGTCTTTTCACGCACATAGGTTATTGCACAGATTATTGCACAGGTAACAATAGTTTACAGTGAGGTAGTGACAGACATGATACATTCATACAGAGCAGCAGCAGTAACATATTCTGCATAATGAAAGGTAGTTTAGTGCAGTATTATTGAGAGTTCAATATTATTTAGAGTATTACCCAGAGTTCAGTAGTCTGACAGCTTGGGGGTAATAGCTGTCTTTGAGTGTTTTTGTGCGTGCTGCAGGCTCCTGTATCGTCTACCAGAGGGTAGCAGACTGAAGAGTCCTTGTGCCGGATGAGTATGGTCCTTAGTGATGCTGCGTGCTTTACGCAGACCCCTGCTGTGGTAAATGTCCTGGATGGAGGGGAGACTGCTGCCAGTGATGTCCTCTGCCGCTCGCACCACCCTCTGTAGTGCTTTGTGGTTCCCATAGCACACTGTGATGCAGCCCATCAGCAGGCTCTCCATGGTGCACCTGTAGAAGTTTGTGAGGATGCTGGTGTTCATACCAAACTTCCTCAACTTCCTCAGGAAGTAGAGTCTTTGTCGGGCTTTCTTAACCACAGTGTCTGTATGTAGTGTCCAGGACAGATCCTCAGTGATGTGGACCCCAAGGAACTTAAAACTGCTGACCTGCTCCACCTCAGTGTTGTTGATGAAGATGGGGGGGATGCTGGTCTACACGCTGTCTCCTGAAGTCCACCATCATTTCCTTAATTTTGCTGACATTCAGAGAGAGGTTATTTTCCTGACACCAGCTGGTCAGTGATTTCACCTTGTTTCTATAGGCGCTCTCGTCGTTGTTGGTGATGAGGCCTAAGATGGTGGTGTCGTCAGCAAACTTGAGGATGATGTTGGAGCTGTGCCTGGCGGTACAGTCATAGGTGAACAGGGAGTACAGGAGAGGGCTGAGAACACAGCCCTGGGGTGCCCCAGTGCTGAGGACACATATGGAGGAGACGTGGCTGCCGATCCTCACCGCCTGTGGCCTGTTGGTGAGGAAGTCCCATATCCAGCAGCAGATGGACGTCCCCAGGCCCAGGGCGGTGAGCTTAGAGACCAGTTTGGGGGGGATTATGGTGTTGAATGTCGAGCTGTAGTCAATGAAGAGCATTCTCACATATGTGTTTCCTCTCTCCAGATGACTGAGAGAGTCCTGATGTGGTCCTGGTTTAGTCCTGATGTAGTCCCGTTTGTTTAGTCCTGATGTAGTCCTGGTTTAGTCCTGATGTAGTCCTGATGTAGTCCCGTTTGTTTAGTCCTGATGTAGTCCTGGTTTAGTCCTGATGTAGTCCTGGTTTAGTCCTGATGTAGTCCTGGTTTAGTCCTGATGTAGTCCTGGTTTAGTCCTGATGTAGTCCTGGTTTGGCCCCACACTGCTCCTTTGTGGGAAACAATGGTATCACCTTGTCCCTGATTGATGTTCGTTAATTTAAAACATCGTTAACTCTGTACCAAGATGGCGGCTTCGTTGACGCATTCATTCCAATAGACTGCGGCAGTAAATGCGAGATTTACCGTTCTATATCTATGCAGATTACGCACAACTTTAATGGTTAAAGAAGACTTATTGGCCACATCTCATTTCTCTTTCCTCCCTTCCTTCTCCTTGATTCTGCAGGAAATGGGTGAAGAAGTCCCGGGATGCACAGGGAGGATCTAAACTCGATGATTCTGTTCTCTGACATCTGCTCCTGAAGCCTCCCTCAGGTTTACTTCTTCATCCTGTGGTTTTCTGTGGGACACCACTGAATATGACACATTTGACTGACAGATGAAAAGTGGAGGATTGAGGAGAGGAATCAAGGAGAAAGAAGTGAGGAAAGAGAATTATGACGTTAGGAAATTGGTTTGGGCCTGTCTAATGTAAATGTCAACTTTTAGAATGTTACGTAGAAACTAGCAAGAAGGACACACTGTCTTCTGCTCACTGGTTTAGTCTTGGTTTAGTCCTGATTTAGTCCTGATTTACACCTGGTTTAGTCCTGATTTAGTCCTGATTTACACCTGGTTTAGTCCTGGTTTAGTCCTGATTTAGTCCTGATTTACACCTGGTTTAGTCCTGATTTACACCTGGTTTAGTCCTGGTTTAGTCCTGATTTAGTCCTGATTTACACCTGGTTTAGTCCTGATTTAGTCCTGATTTACACCTGGTTTAGTCCTGGTTTAGTTCTGATTTAGTCCTGGTCCCAGTGCATGTTGCAGGTCCTGATTTAGTCCTGGTTTTGTCCTGATTTACACATTGATTTACATTCACACCTGAGCGCCTGAGTGGCAGCTGGGTACGGTTGCTCCTGCCTTTTTTCTAAGCAACTACCTTGTAAGTTAATCTTGTTTGTTTGCACTTTTCTATTTTATTTTATTTTATTTTTTCTTACTTTACTTATTTTAGCTGTCCAATAAATACTGTGTTTTTGGGCATTTTTGGCATTTTTTCTTGATTTCGGCTTGCCTCTTTGTGCTGTCTGTATGGCTCAGCAGAGTGTTTTCCCCAATATGTATTCCAGGGAATATATCCTGTCTCTAAGTTCTGATGGAGAGTGTAAGGTCACTGGGAAATAAGATGGACCCGGGGGGGGGGGGGTAGGAAGAGAGTGAATATTGCGGAGGTCAGGAGGGAGGGAGTTCCAGAGCAGGGGAGCAGAGCGGCTGAAGGCTCTGCCCCCCATGGTGACGAGACGAGCAGAGGGGACAGAGAGCTGGAGAGAGGAGGAGGAGCAGGAGGAGCTGGAGAGAGGAGGAGGAGCGGAGGGAGCGAGAAGGAATGGAGATGTGGAGGAGGTCAGTGATGTAAGGTGGGGCCAGGTGGACTTTATCTCTTGACTTTAGCTCTGGACTTTGGCCCTGGACTTTGGCCCTGGACTTTGACTCTGGACTTTAGTTCTGGACTTTGGCCCTGGACTTTGACTCTGGACTTTGACTCTGGACTTTGGCCCTGGACTTTATCTCTGGACTTTAGCTCTGGACTTTGGCCCTGGACTTTGGCCCTGGACTTTGACTCTGGACTTTGACTCTGGACTTTGACTCTGGACTTTGACTCTGGACTTTAGTTCTGGACTTTGGCCCTGGACTTTGACTCTGGACTTTGGCCCTGGACTTTGGCCCTGGACTTTGACTCTGGACTTTGACTCTGGACTTTGACTCTGGACTTTGACTCTGGACTTTGACTCTGGACTTTGGCCCTGGACTTTATCTCTGGACTTTAGTTCTGGACTTTGACTCTGGACTTTGACTCTGGACTTTGACTCTGGACTTTGACTCTGGACTTTGACTCTGGACTTTGACTCTGGACTTTGACTCTGGACTTTGGCCCTGGACTTTATCTCTGGACTTTAGTTCTGGACTTTGACTCTGGACTTTGACTCTGGACTTTGACTCTGGACTTTGACTCTGGACTTTGGCCCTGGACTTTAGCTCTCTTTTACCATGGCCGCTGTACCTTTAGGGACCTGTGGATGGAGATGAGTCACATGAGGGTCCTGTGCATTTGTCCCTCAGCGTCCCCGGGTTAAACCTGATTAAACCTTTCCCCATTTTTCATTTGCAACAATGAGTTTGCGTTTCCCATGAATCACACAGTCACAGTTAAATCAGTTGAAGAGCTTGTTTAAGAACAATAGAACTTTCTGCGATAGTCTGGCCCCAGAGTGTCTCCCGTGTGAACGAGCCCGGATTAGTGCAAAGGTGGAGGTGGACCAGGCTCAGACTTGTCCAACATAAGCCCTGACCTGTAAACACTGAGCCACCAGCAGCTGTAGTATCAGATACCGGTGTAATAACTACACCTGAACATATCCTTATCAAAGCCTGAGGAAAGACTTAAGATATCAGGAGTAAAAGGATTCATTAAGTCTGAATCAACTGTAGTGAGTCAGGCCTGCTCCCACATGTACTGGGACCAGGACTAAACCAGGACTACACCAGGACTAAAGCAGGACTACACCAGGACTAAACCAGGACTACACCAGGACTAAAGCAGGACTACACCAGGACTACACCAGGACTACACCAGGACAAAACCAGGACTACACCAGGACAAAACCAGGACTACACCAGGACTAAAGCAGGACTACACCAGGACTAAAGAAAGACTACACCAGGACTAAACCAGGACTACACCAGGACTAAAGCAGGACTACACCAGGACTAAACCAGGACTACACCAGGACTAAAGCAGGACTACACCAGGACTAAACCAGGACTACACCAGGACAAAACCCGGACTACACCAGGACAAAACCAGGACTACACCAGGACTAAAGCAGGACTACACCAGGACTAAAGCAGGACTACACCAGGACAAAACCCGGACTACACCAGGACAAAACCAGGACTACACCAGGACTAAAGCAGGACTACACCAGGACTAAAGCAGGACTACACCAGGACTAAACCAGGACTACACCAGGACTAAAGCAGGACTACACCAGGACTAAAGCAGGACTACACCAGGACTAAACCAGGACTACACCAGGACAAAACCCGGACTACACCAGGACAAAACCAGGACTACACCAGGACTAAAGCAGGACTACACCAGGACTAAAGCAGGACTACACCAGGACTAAAGAAGGACTACACCAGGACTAAAGCAGGACTACACCAGGACTAAACCAGGACTACACCAGGACAAAACCAGGACTACACCAGGACAAAACCAGGACTACACCAGGACTAAAGCAGGACTACACCAGGACTAAAGAAAGACTACACCAGGACTAAACCAGGACTACACCAGGACTAAAGCAGGACTACACCAGGACTAAACCAGGACTACACCAGGACTAAAGCAGGACTACACCAGGACTAAACCAGGACTACACCAGGACAAAACCCGGACTACACCAGGACAAAACCAGGACTACACCAGGACTAAAGCAGGACTACACCAGGACTAAAGCAGGACTACACCAGGACTAAACCAGGACTACACCAGGACTAAAGCAGGACTACACCAGGACTAAAGCAGGACTACACCAGGACTAAACCAGGACTACACCAGGACAAAACCCGGACTACACCAGGACAAAACCAGGACTACACCAGGACTAAAGCAGGACTACACCAGGACTAAAGCAGGACTACACCAGGACTAAACCAGGACTACACCAGGACTAAAGCAGGACTACACCAGGACTAAAGCAGGACTACACCAGGACTAAACCAGGACTACACCAGGACAAAACCCGGACTACACCAGGACAAAACCAGGACTACACCAGGACTAAAGCAGGACTACACCAGGACTAAACCAGGACTACACCAGGACTAAAGCAGGACTACACCAGGACTAAACCAGGACTACACCAGGACTAAAGCAGGACTACACCAGGACTAAAGCAGGATTAAATCAAGACTAAACCAGGAATAAACCTGGACTAAACAAGGACTAAACTAGGACCAAACCAGGGCTAAACTAGGACTAAATCAAGACTAAACCAGGATTAAACCAGGACTAAACCAGGACCTACTTCAAAGAGGCTAATTTGGTCTTCCAACATTATAACCAGTACTCGAGTTGAGGGGGGATAGATGAAATCATCCCTTCTCTAAAATGGTCATCCCTTCTTCCATCCCTTGTGGCAATGAAATCTATCAATCAATCAGGCATGAAAATCCCTCATCTTAAATGGAGTTAATGTGATTAACTGAATTTCAGGAGCAGGACCACACCTCAACCACCTTCTCCTCCTCACCAGCGAATCACAGCTCACCGTAACCACACCTCTAACTTCCCAGAAGCTATTTATAGCCACTCATCCCTTCATTCCAGTTTGTCTCGTTAACTCGACCCCTCCCTCCCACCCCTATCTCGTTTGTCTTTCAGCCATAAGACATCTCCTAAAGGGGGGGTCCAGCCATCACCGCCTGTTCACCCAGACATCCACTATCATTCAGTAATAAATATCTTCCCTACATCATGTTGGCGTGGTCCTCGCGAGTGAAATAGTATTGTCTTGTGGAGGCCATGCAACTGAGAATGCAAGCTCTGAATCAGATGGGATTTAGGATTTGCCATGTCTAGCACCCGAAAATGGACTAGAATTCAGGAAATTGCATCTAAGAAATCCTAAATTTTCGCTGGCAAATATGTCACATAAATGAAAAATTTCACCATCCCCCGGTTTCATTTTACAACTCGACTACTGATGATAACTAAATAAAGGTTAGGGTGACGTGTCTTGCCAGTGTCACCTACACTTTATTTGGAGCTCGGAGTAGAGCCGCTGTGCCTCGGCCTGGAGAGGAGCAGCTGAGTCTTAGGATCAGGCCTGAGGGGTCCCCCAGAAGAGTTGGAGGAAGTGTGCATGGAGAGGGAAGAGAATCACTGCTTGTGCTGTTTTTAATAGTTCTTTTTACTCCAGATGCCCATCCTGTCTCCAAATACTTAATTTAAGAGTCATTTCTTGGATATTTCTTTGAAGTAATAATCCTCTTACTTGAGTTGAATGTATATCTCTCTATATCTCTCTGTACGTCTCTCTGAAGGTGCAGAGTCAGTGTGATTTAGTGGTTTGAACCTGAATGGTGAACATGGGGCAGGTCACAGTAAAGAGCTGTGTTACATAACACATAATCACAGAGAAGAGACTGAGAAATGTACAGCAGCACGTCAAAGGTCAAAGACTGCTTTTTCTACTTTAGGATCAATCATACCGAACCACAGGGGAAAGAAGTCAAAACATTTCAGAGACTGCTCCCTATAATTCATTCATTTATTGTTTATAATGATGAAATTCACTTTTTAGGTCTACAATTACTTTTTCACAAATTTTAACATGTACAAAAATCATTTGATAACCGAGGACCAAGTTTTATCTGACTTAAAGGTCCTATATTACACAACATCAACTCCTGTGAGCTTTAAGTCATGTTCTAATGTTGTTTCCTCCTCACCTGGAGTTGTGTTTTGTTTCATTCACATGTTTGAGTAAGTCTTTATTATTAGTCTGTCTAAATCTCCAAAGCTGTGTTCACGTTTAGAGCTGAAATGATCCAAATGATTGTAGTGAAGGTGTATGGAGTTTAAAAACACCGTGTAGCACTTCCTGTATCACCACATGATATCATAATCTCTTCAGATATGTTTCTGACAAGGGAACGACATTATGACATAGTAGAACGCTCCGAAAAGTCAACAACACAACGTTTAACCAAAACGAGGTCAACACATCTACAATCTCTGACCACACATTCCACCATAGATTTGTGACGTGTCCTCCTATAGGCCCCAGTGCATTGTGGGAGGGAGGGAGGGCTGGAGTGGAAAAAGTGGAGCTGAGGCCAGATTTGAACGTGCCTGGGCTCACGGTGCACGCAGACACTCCGTCCTCCTCCTCCTCCAGCCTTTCCCCTCTCGTTCTGAGGCAAAACTCAACTTGTCTCTAACGGAAATGAGAGATGGAGTTTCCTTTTGGCTTCTTTACAATCATAAAGAATAAAGAATAGAATAGGAACCTTAATAACAGGCACCTTATTACTCACACTGAGAAGCACTTTTTAATCCACACTTTAGGCTAAGCCCATCAGTTGTATTTTTACTGTAATTTACTGAATTATATGATACTATTGTATAGATACTGAATTGTTTTTATGTTTGTTTTTTATTTTATTTTTTTATTTAACCTTTATTTAACCAGGTAAAAACCCATTGAGATCAAGACCTCGTTTACAAGGGTGACCTGGCCCAGAGGTCAGCAGCAACGTCCAGAGGAAAATAACAGTAAAATATCAAATGTAAAGTGCAATAGTTGTAAACAGTAAAATTAAGTGCAAATGATATTAAAAACATGCAAACAATTGTAAACACAAGTGATAAAATGCGTTAGTTAGAATGACAGTACATTTAAAAATACAGACACTGAT